>OX101791.1:35557574-35725074 GCA_944452715.1 Ophion slaviceki
GTAAGCGCAACGGCGACTCCTTTCGTTTGCGCAAGCTCCGTAAAATCCCCGCCACTTCTCGCCGCAGTATCGGGATTTGTATATACAGAACTACCCCCCCCCCCTGGCTCGTTCCACCCCCCACGGCCCCCTTGCCGGCCACCCTCGAAAGCTCTCGCTCGGCTCCGTCTCGTCGTGCTCTCACGTGGTGCGCGGAATTAGTCCCGTATGTAATTCACCAATACCAAGCGAGTTGAGCGCGGACGAGGAAGGGTGACATCTCGCGAGCAACCCAACCAACTCAGGACGTCAATCTCACCATGAACGACGAAAAAAATTGGGCGGGCAATATTCGAACGAGATTCGACGAGACAGCTTGGAATGGGCTTAAGAGGATCACTTTTTTGACGGGCGATCCTGGGTCAATGACGCGATAGTTGACGTTTTAGGTCGGATGAAGGATTGGAACCAGGAGGGTGGGGGGCTTAAGGAAGGTCGAGCACTTCACCGATGAATGTTTAGGGACAATTATTTTTTTACCGACCATGGTTCAGCGGATGAGAAAAATAAACATACGGATTTTCAGTACATCAGTATAAGTTTCCGATAACCGGATGTGTTTTCGAAATTTTGAGAATTACGGAAATGGCGAGCTGGAGAAAAAAAAGTTCGATTTTCGAGCAACAAAAACAACTTTGATCATTTGTCACTAACAAATGGATAAACGTGTAGAAAAATCAGCCGGTCATACGGTAGAAAATATAAACCACGCTCCCTTCAAGTTTGAAGTCAATCGGACAAATAGATTTTTAGATAGAACTTATACCATTCCACAAAACATAGTTTTGAGAAAAATGCCAAAGGCGAAAGAATCATTCATAATTCGGTGAATCGAGTAGAAATATTGTTTGCAAAATCTGTGACAATTTTAGAAGACAAATCAATATAAAATCGAATAATAATAATGAATGGAATCGAACAGTAATAGAGAATAAAATCAAATAATAATAAACAAAATCGAGTAATAATAAATAAAATGGAATGCAATAATAATAATAATAGTTTCAAAACTTTCAATTGATGAATCAAATTGGAAGTGAATCGGACGAATAGATTCTGAGATAGATCTTATACCGTTTCAAAAAACCATACTTTTGAGAAAAATGCGAAAGACAAAAGTATCATTCATAATTCGGTAAATAAAAATATTCTGTGCAAAATCTTTCCTCAAGTGTGATTGAATTTCGACACGTGTGTGACAATTTTAGAAGAGAAAGCGATGTAAAATCGAATAATAATAAACAATAAAATAGAATATAATAATAATAATGATATAATAATAATATAATAATTATAATAATAAATAACTTTATTTATTATTTATTTATCATTATATAATAATAAATAAATAATTATAAAAATAAATAATAAATAACAATAATAATATAATAATAATAATTATAATAATTTCAAAACTTTCAATTGATCAATTTTGTCACAGTGCAAGAATTTTGACCTACTGAAATAAGAAACCGCGAGGATGACCGCGCGGCTTGAGCAGCGCTGCGATCGTTTCCACATACACCCACACACATATATATACAATACGGGGTTGAAGCGTTTTCTCTCGATTTTTCAATACACATAACCGTGCGGACTCGTGCGTGCGGGGAAGTGCTCGCAAACACGGCCCTGAGCTTTCGCGGTTGGCTGCCATGCGAGTGCGAGCGAATACAGTCGTGACACGGCTCCTATCGTAACAAGGAGGGCTAAGCGAGGCTGGCAAGAGAGACAGAGAGAGAGAGAGAGAGAGAGAGAGAGAGAGAGAGAGAGAGAGAGAGAGAGAAAGGGAGCAAGAGCTGATCGAAAGAGAGATAGAGAGAGAAAGAGCGAGAGCGAGGGCTAATCGAAAGAGACATAGAGAGAGAGAGAGAGAGAGAATCCCGCGAGAGAGGGTGAATTTGCGGGGGTTGATTCGCGATTGAGCAGGCAGGCGAGTATCGGGAGGGGAAAGCCAAGAGGGAGAACGATCGGGTACTGGTAGGGGATGAGCCCGGAGGGGTACGGGGGAGGACGGGGGGTGGTAGCCGTATATGCGAGGAAAACGTAGTCGAGCGACCGTCCCGCTGTGGCCACGAGCTCGATGCTCGCGTAGGTAGTGAGTGACTTCTTGCGAGCGGACAAAAAAAGAAAACGGGATTTGCTTTTTTTTCGTCTCCGTAAACGACGGAGAAAATATTGCCAGTCGCGGAAAAAAGGGCGAGGAAGCGAGAAAGAGAGAGAAAGAGAGAGGCAACGAAAGGTTAAGAGAGAGAGAGATAGAGCGCCAAGTGTCAGGGCTGTGAATCGAAAAATCGTTTGGGTCAGTCGCGAAAGACGAAAGTTTCGCCCCGGGTCGTCCAACGCCAAGAGAGAGAGAGAGAGAGAGAGAGAGTTCGACTGTGTGTGTATGTGTGTTGTAATCCGAGGGTGAAACGGGTCGCAAGAATTTAACGGGCCAAACAAGCGCGCGCGGCACACGGTCGGTGTTATGCGTCGGTGGTACAGTGGTGGTTGACAGTGCTTGGTGAACGTGGCGGTGACGGCGACGACGGTGAAAACGACGGAAACGAAGGCACTAGGGTGGACAGGGACGAGAACGAGGAGCAGCCAGGAGGACGAGAGGAACGGTCACCACTGCGACGACGACGACGACAACGACGACGACGACGACGACGACGACGACGAAGACGAACAGGGTTACCGTTATTGACGAGTCGCCGAAAGACGGGAAGAATGTGACGAAAAGATCTCCATTAACGAGAAAAAAAACGACTGAGAGAAAAGAATCCGAAGGGATGATCTGGCCGTATTGACGAGCCGGATAAGAATAGAGACCTGAGAAAGAGAGGGGGGTAGCAGAGAACGAGACGTGGCCTAGGGTGCAAGTGGACCCAGTCTGCAGTCCTTTTCTGCGCTTTCGACCCCGAAAAATCATCCCCTAAAATCATCCCCCAAAATCATCCCCTAAAATCATCCCTACAAAATCATCCCCCAAAATCATCCCCTAAAATCATCCCCTAAAATCGTCCCCCAAAATCATCCCCCAAAATCATCCCCTAAAATCATCCCCCAAAATCATCCCCCTAAAACATTCTCTATTCGGGCAAAATTACCAAAAAAACCCTCATCCATCGTACATGTAAAATAAAATCGTACATGCCGTGAAAGTGCGAGATAGAGGGCTGTAAAACGAGGGAGGAACGAAACGGCGAAAAAGCCGCGAGCTGGAGGAACAGTCGCGAGGGTGAACGAAGCGGAAGAGGCAAAGGACGAGAACGCGCAGGATCATCGCACAATTTTCCTCTGTTATCAACTCTGTGGAGATACCAGCCAAGCAAGTTCGGTTGTTGAAATAAAAAAAAAGTAATAAAGGTGCACGCGAGCAAGTGTCGACGGGGGTCTTTCTGTGTGTACCGTGGAATATACGAAGGAGGTGCGGGGGGGAATAGGAGGAGGAGAAGGGCAGAGGGTGTTACGGGAATCGCCAGCAGGGCAGAGGCTCGAACGCATGTAGGAACATGGCCGCATCTAGCCCCTGCCTCCCTCTAGAGGTGAGTGAGAGCCACCTGAGAATATATATAAACCCACTCGCCATGTACTCACCGCAATTTCGTATACAACAATTGCGTACGTGTACAGATACCTGGAAGACCGAGCATTGAAAACGGAGCCTCGGGACAATTTTTTTTCATTTTGCGTTTTTTTTTTAATTAATATTTTCTGAGACTGCGATACCGAGACACAAGTTGATAGAGATTCGGTACCGCAAGATGCGGAGCAACGAAATTCATCGTGGTGGATTATTGGCTCGTGCGGAAATCAATCCGGTTGATGAAACTCTCGAACGAGCTTTTTTTCACCACCGAGATCCAGCTGAATCGCTTTGCTGCAGAGTAAAAATGGCAGATTTACTTTGGCATGGCGAAATCTTTGGGCCTCTGAAGTTATGGTTAGCAGGGTGGGAATAGGCAAGCAAGTCTTGCTCGTTTGATAGGTAGGGTAGAATGTTGTATATATTTATATGTATGTATTTGTTTTTCTAGGTATATTTTTTGTTTTATATTTATCTTGGACGTTCAATGTTTAGTTGATTTTTATTCAATGGAAAATGGTATTAGGGGTGGGTATGTGAAAAGAGAAGGATTACGTAAGATTAGGAACCACGCAATTACTGCTACATCTACTTTTATTCAATATCTTCTTCAGTGCACATGCTTCAGTATTTAATGTACAAAATTAATATAAAATAAAAAATATTTAAAATATATATATATATTTTTTTATTTTATATTTATTTTGTACATTAAATACTTGTTATAAAATATAACAATATGAATAACATTTCATTAAAAATAGTATTAGGGGTGGGTACGTGAGAAGAAAACTCCATACGATTAGTAATCATATAATTACTACTGCTACTGTTTTTCAAAATATATCTTTAAGTATACATGCAGATATATATATGTGTCTATTTTCTCATGTTTTCTAAATATTTATCTTATGTTTATTAAATATATAATCCAATTTATCATATATTATCAAAACCTTCGTCCAAGCACTGAATATTCTGATGCAAAAACTAAATGCGTTTGTTTTTTTAAATTTATCATTTGATTATTTAATTAAAAATAGAATGAGAAGTGTGTACGTGAGAAGGAAAGGACCCCATACGTTAAGGAAGCAAACAGTTATTACCACCACTATTTTTATTATATATTTTTTCGAGTACACTTTTTGAGTACTAAAAAAAATCAAATAAAACTCATTGCAGCAGTAGTTATAAACTTCTTGTACGAATTCAAGATTTTTTTAACGCAAATAAATATTAAATAAAAATTGTTGTAGCAGCAATAAAGAATTTTTCGTATGTGTTTTTGGAAAAAAAATCGTTAAAACATTCTTTGAAGTCACACATGCTCAGATATATATACAGGATGTCCTGTTAGGAATGGATGCTGCGAGCGATCAAAAAATATTTAAAGGTCGCTCAAGTCTCCCAAAATTCAAGTTTTCATTAAAAAATCGAGTTCTTTTTACGTCCACTTCTCACCCATGAATTTTACGCTTTATAATTTTTAAATTAACCTCGCGAAAGCTTTACCCGGCTAATGAATATTTAGGAGTCGCTCAAGGTTTTCGAAAATCAGAATTTCCGCCGAAAAATAAATCTCGCGTGCACTATAATTCCTTGTAGCATAAAAACAAAATAAACAGCGAGTGTTACATTTTCTGAATAATTGATTATAATAATTTGTAACAAACACCAATTAGACTATATGTGTTGTCATGTATTATTATGTAGTATTGTATTATGGCGTCGCTCGTCACAGAGTACAGCTACGATTTAACTGTTGTTAAGTTAAAAAAAAGGATTAATTGTTTTGAAAATTTGGAAATTTCAAAGCTCTTGAGCGTCCAATCAATATTCATTGGCCGGCTACAGCTTTCGTGATTAATTTTTAAATTATAAATCCCAAAATTCATGGGTGAGAAATGGACCAAAAAAAAGATCGATTTTGTAATGAAAATTAGAATTTTTGGGAGGCTTGAGCGACCTCTACATATTTTTTGACGGCTCGCAACTTTCGCGACAATTTTTTTTGCTCCTCAAGGGGTTATGTACAGTCAGGAGGCCCAAAAAGATCGATTTTTCAAGAATTTTTCTTGAGAAGACCTTGAAATCTATTAACGTAAAAATTTGGACACACATTATCGTAACTTTTAACTGTATTAAAAAAATTTTATTTGCACAAATAATTATTTTGAAAGCTGCTATAGCTGATCTCCGGGAGCACCTCTAAAAAAAGGCGTCTTGCGTTAAGCACGATATCTCTGGACTGGATCATCTAAAATGAAAAAAACCAAAAATGTTTCGTTAATATAATGGATTATCTTGCAATTGATCGAAGGAATAAGCAAAATAATAATTTTTGCCAAAATGGCGGCTTCTAAAAAAATCAATTTTTGACAAAAAATTACGCCTCAAAGTGTTTATAAAATGGAGAATATTTATCGGTAAAAAAAACCTTCGATTAATTACTAAAAAATATATTTAAAAAGATTGTGTTAAAATTTGAGACTGTTAGCATATTTTTGTTTCACTATTTCCACAAACGTTTTTTTTTTTTTTTTTTTTTTTCGTTTTTCATAAACGCATATGAGACGTTGCTATTTGACGTTTGGTACAGGGAGGTCCCGAGATTGGGGAAGTCGCGTCCATTCCGCATCGTTTCGCGAACGGGCCATCGCTGGGCTGGCGGCATGTCGAGCTTTGCACGTCGGAATTGGATTACAGTGATGGGATGAAAATTAAAGAGATTCATGGGTGGCCGGCAGGGGTGGAGGGTCTGGAGGGTCTCGTGTACCTATCGCTTCATCCCGAGTATGTTTCTCCCGAGCTGACTGTCCCATTCGTACCCGCTGTGTGGTAATTTACTTTTCCAACGGTCGAACGATCACACGAGCTCTCGTTGGCATTGTGCTGGATATAATTACGATTTGGCCGATTGTAATTACTCCGGACAAGTAGACAAAGACGCCTTGGGATATTCATAGGGCAGGGAAGGAAAACAATGGGATAGGATTGGAAGGACCACATTATATTCGTTCCGCCTGAGTCGAAATCGTTGGAATTATTGAGAGCACATTTCGAGCCACGTAGTCCTGAAATTTTAGCTGTCACGTTGACGGATGGATTTCATTGTGGGGAACTTGGGGCTTGACAGGCGTCTCGATTTTCTCGTGGAAGTTGAATGTTCGTGGAAAAAAAGAAACTAATCGTTTTCGAAAAACTCATTGGTGTTTAGAGATACTTTATTTATTTTTTATAAGAATTTGTAGGATAATGCGATTCATTTTCTCAAATTAAAGGGGTCTTCTCACTTTAGACGATAAAAAAGGATATTTTCGTGAATTTTTTCGATGGGTTTATATTATAGATATTGATATAAAAGTTGATACTGTTAATAAATACATTTTTTTAAATTCTTTATTTAAGTCACTATTTATAAACGATGGTAGTTAAAAAAAATGTCCTAAAAAACTGGTAGGTCTGCGCTGTTGATGAAATCTCGGAGATGAATCATCCGAAACAAAAAAATCGAACGGTTTTAAATTCAATGTGTTAATGGCTACAGCGCATATCATACGATTTTTGATATATGCGAAAATAACTAAATGGCAGATATTTTTCGAAAAAAAAATCAAAAAACGTGTTTTTTTTACCGTTTTTAGCAAAAAATAGTAAATATCAAAATTTAAAAAAATCCTTGATATGCGCCATAGCTAAAGTTGTAAAGAATACGTGGTTAAAATTTCATAAGGGTCGGTTCAGTAGTTTCGAAGATTTGATCAACAAGCCGGCGAAAAACGTTGTTTCGAGCAAAACGCGTTTAAAGTTTGTTTGGGTTACATAAATACACACAATTTGTTTAAAATGTATTTCGAAAGTGTATTCATTAAGTGTAACAACTTTTATATCAATATCTACAATCTAAAAGTATCAAAAAAATTCATGAAATTAGCCTTTTTTAGCGTCTAAAGTGAGAATACCCCTTAATGGTGCCGAAGCATGTACCGTTGGAACGCAACGAAAATACTTCTTGATTTTGTCGTCTCTTTACGGTATTATCATCTAAAAATGTTGTTTTCCACGTTTTGATTAGACATTTCTTAATGTGGATCCAAATTAACGTTTCGGTGAATATTAATGTTTCGTAGCCTAAATGGGCGAAAAAAAATTTTTTCGTTGCGTTGCCACGATGCAATCAATACCATGCAGTTTAATTTTTCGAACAAAAATGTATTTAACACAAACAAGCCCAAACACTGTTCATCATTTATAGAGCTACGTTATTTGTTTTAGCGAAAAACAATACGGGATGAAGTTTATATTAATATTTACAGCCCCCTATTTTTCTGAGGAAAAATGTGCAGGATATGAATAACGATGTTCAGGGAATTGTTACTCCAACGAAAAAATATAGGATACAATTAATATTAATTTTCGCGAAATAGTAAGAATTTGCTGAAATTTATTGAGGATATTTTTGCCTACATCGGTTACGACTCCGTGCAAAATTTCAAGTACTTCGTCTGCGTGATTGTTGAGCAATTAATTATTGAAGTTAGATTCTCATACACGAGCGACATAGCAAAAGCTTCATGAGAACTTTAATACGACTGTCGCAAAATAATAAAAATAGTAAGAATTGAATGAAAGGAGGCGGAAAAAATTCTTGAGATTTTTATGAATAATTTCAACGAAGAGTACAGCGTTTTGTCTGTCTCGTTATCGAGATATTCATGAAATAAAACAGGAATTTTCAGCTGATTCGCGTAAAACGACGAAGCGCCCTACGCCACGTGGCAACGCTGCTGTCAAGTCGGCCATTTTGAATAGGCGCTAAAATTTGAAACGCACAACCTATTCCTTCCGTGCTATAAATTTCTTACCGCGGTTTCATAAAGAGTATTTAAATATTTTGAATCATTCTTTACAGAAGCTGCAGTGCATGTGTTTCGACATAACCTTCAAATCAATTACGCGTCGTCCCTCGACTGCGCATTCATTTTCCGGCTCAACTACTTTTTTCCGCCGCTTTCCAGGTTGTACTTGCTCCAACCGTCGATTGTACTGTTTTTCGGTTTGCATTTTTCCCTTCCATCTTTTCGTTTTCGCCGAACAAAAAACACGGAATTCGCGAAGGATGTTTGACAGCTACGCGCTCACGACGTGGCGTTCGTATCTGAGCTCAGTGATACCAGTTACTGAGAACTAAATTGCGCGTTTGCCACATTTCAACTTGGTTAATAACTTATTCGCTATGTAAATAAACAAAAGAGATTAATAACATTTCTAAACAGTCAGTTATATGCATTCCACATATTTATTAGCTGAAATTTATTTATTTTAAGTAACCAAAAACTTGATTATTGGGGGTTTATAACGGGCAGCCGTTACAGGCGCCCGTGTTTAAGCATATGCATTCCCCTCTTACCGCCTGCCCCGCAAAGACCCTGACCAGCCTCCTCAATCATCAAACTTCCCCAAGATTTGAATTCAATTTCAATCTATCGGGGCAAAAAAACAGCACCGCGTGTCCGGAATTATTTTTCGACCGCATGCGACCGGGAGTGCTGCGAAATAATCGGCTATTCACAGCTCATCGTGGCCACTTCACCTCCGCTGAGATACATCCTCGATTTACAACCGCTGACTTTAATTACTGGAGATTGCTCGGAGTTTACTTTCTCGATAGTGGCACGGCTCGTTTACCGAACAATTGGACTTGTTTTATTTTCTTCCTCTTTTTTTTTCTCGCCACTGCGCTCACCGATGTATACATTGCAAACGAAGTGGGAGTATTTATTATCCCGAATATCACGTAGGACGGAGCTTTTAATTTGGAACGTTGAAACGACTCAGCGAAAACGAGCGGAGCGTATAAAACACGAGACTGCAACAATAACGCGCCACCAACGATTTATCAGTCGAGGAAAATCATCCAACTTTAATTGTTCGTGTGACCGATTAGTTTCATTTCCACCCTCGCAAACGTCCCACTATTTTCATGAACGCGTTATTCCTCGTGAGCCGTTACAAAATATCATTAACGCAATTGCCGAGAAATTTAATTTCTAAAGCGGCGACGAGAAAAAGTAAAAAAATAAATTTTAAAAGGGGGTCTGACCATATACGGGTTTGTACTACTGGCCGATACAACGTGGGCTCGACTACTCGCTCCCGTGCCTCTACCGTGTTCGTCTGCCGATGCACCTCCTGGATATTTTTCATTGTCAATGTTCCTCTCTATGCCCGGGCCGTTGTCATTGGAGCGGTCACCCATCCGAGTAATGGCTCGGGCTAACACTGCCCGTACGGCCGATCGCAGCGGTCTATAATCTACGTCTATATACCTTTTGATGTGGGAGGGTATACTCATCCATGGCTACACATTTATAAATAGTTTTATATATATAGCGAGGCATCGGTGTATTTCGAGAATGTCGAAGAGCAAGCCTGAACCCAAAACGTCACTGCGACACTGTCGATGAATATTAATCACCACTTGGATTATTATACGTGGGGGTCGCATAGTACTTTTCCTATAAATAGCATATATTCTTAACAAGACAGAGTAATAATAATAACTATTATTTTTTATGTTATATACACACACACGCATATATATATATATATATATATATATATATATATATATATATATATATATATATATATACAGGGTGTCCCAGAACTCAACGTCAAGCCGAAACGGGGTGACAGGATTGATTGTAACCATCATGAGAAAAATCAGAAAAAAAATCTGGGCATTTAAGAAAAACCTAGAAATTTGGTCAAACTGTAACCATTTTTCCGTTATTGTGGTTAATTTTTATTATTTTTGTTCATTTAAACTTTGGAACCGTAACCCTAAATAACATTTCTAGAATCACAGTCAAAAATAATGACACAATTGTCCCAAGTTTCCGAGAATTAAGACTGTTTTTTGTTAAACTATGAATTTAAAATTTTCACAATAGATTTTTTTTCTGATTTTTCACATGATGGTTACAATCAATCCTGTCACCCCGTTTCGGCTTGACGTTGAGTTCTGGGACACCCTGTATATATATATATATATATATATATATACACATACACACATATGTATGTATGTATGTATGTACGTATGTATATGATCCACGTGAACCCGGTAGACTTTTTCCCTGACCCCCGCCAATTCGATTTATTTTTTTAAATCTGATTCCATTGACTCTAAAAGACACCCTGAATTTTTTACGCTTTTCGAAACAATCCTTAGTAAAAAAAAAAAATTCTCCGAAAAAACGCCCCGATTAAAAAATCTGAAAAAATTCCCAAAATGCGTGATTATGTGTAAACATTTTCAAGTTATTACCCGCAGTGGAAGTATGATTTTTTCTGTGCTTTCTGAGCGATTAACGTTAAAAATAATCCGAAAAATTCAAGAACCGCTTACTTCAGGCGGATACTTAAATATTTTGATACCTACAATGAATTTTTTTGACCATTTTTGAATAATCAAATCATAATCATGGACCTTGAACAGTTAGCAGTCAATATTTCGGATTTTTTTTAACGTTAATCGCTCAGAAAGTACAGAAAAAATTACACTTCCACTGCGGATGATAGCTTGAACATTTTTACATATAATCACTCGTTTTTGGGAATTTTTTCAGATTTTTAATTCGGGGCTTTTTTCGGAGAATTTTTTTTTTGACTAAGGGTTGTTTCGAAAAATGTAAAAAAAATCAGGGTGTCTTTTAGAGGCAATGGAATCAGATAAAAAAGAATCGAGTTGGCGAGGGTCAGGGAAAAAGTCCACCGGATTCACGTGGGATACCTCATATGTATATATATCAGGGTGTCCTGTTATCAATGGATAATCCTGCAACTGTCGATAGGTCAAAGCATCTCCTACCATATATACAATAACAGCAACTTTTTAAAGTAATTGGCATGATATGCGCAATAATTTTTTTTACACCACAGGCTATCAAAGTCAGATGTTCGAATTGGTTTGTATGAAAATTCTGCATAAGATCTTTTTTCAAAAAGTTTCCTTAACATTCAAGGTTAAAAAGGAGACTTTTCTAGATAAAACAAATAACCAAGAGTATTTTTTTCAACCGGGTCAAAAAAAGTTATCAGTTGTAGAAATGGTATGCGAAAAATCACAAGCAGATGATTTTTATCTAGAAAACCGTGGGAAATTAATCTAGAAAACCTAAATTGAAACTCCAGCATATATTAGGATATAATCTGAACTATCGACAGTTGCAGGATGATCCATTCGTAACAGGACACCCTGTATATGTATAAATATATACACACACAGATACACATATTATTATTATTGCTGTTGTTCATTTGTATAACTTGTACAGTAACAAGAACGATAATAATAATAATAATAAGAAGAAGAAGAAGAAGAATAATAATGTGTACTAGCAGTTATATATATATATATATATATATGCATTTATATAGATAGATAAAAAAAATATTATTGTTACTATTTTGCAATTATTACTATTATGAAATTAATAATACACACACACACAGATACACATTATTATTATTATCGTTGCTGTTATCATTTGTATAGCTTGTACAGCAACAAGAATAATAATAACAATAAGAATACTGATGTGCACTAGTAGTTATATATGTGTATGTATGTATATATATATATATATATATAAACATTCATATAGATAGATAAAAATATATTATTGTTACTCTATTGAAATGATTATTAAAATTATTGTCAATACTTTTATTCATTTTATTTAAAAAATTATTTTCATTGTGATTACAAATTGATAAATTCTCGATGTAAGAATAAAAAAATCGTCCGATTTTAATCAATGGTCTAGTATTCCCCATAAAAATTCAAACCCGCAAAAGTGCAAAAAAAAATAGGAATTATCAGTAAGTAAAAAAATATACGATTTAGGATAATGCAAACGTACACGGTGAGTCTAAAACTGAGGCCGTTGACCGGGGAGTGTTTCGGATTAGCAGCTCCCGATGTACAAGGTACCCAAGGTTTTTTTTTTTCTTTTTTTTTCTACATGTCCGCACCTATCCAAGCCTCATCTTTCTCGTGTCTCTTTTCTGCTGGCTAAGAACTCGGTTGTTCTCACGTTGCAATCGTTTGCCGAGCTTGTCGAGGCGTTGGCGTGTATGTGGGTTTTTCTCCCTCATACAGGCCCACAAATATGAGGGTGCACACGCGCTCGAGCACACGAGCAGGTACGCACGCGCGCTCGAGCACACGCGAGTAGAAAAGAGCTGAGGTGAAGCATCGAAGACGTCAAAGTGACACGTGCGCGACAAGGGAGATGTAAGGGATAGCTTTTCAGTTGGCAATCCTGAGGGATCGCCGTGAAAGGCGTTTCTTCGGTCAGCCTGCCTAACTTCACGTGCAGCGAGGAATAGAGAGGGGCCAGGAGGGAGAGGGGGTCGGGGGTGGGGGGAGGGAGAGAGAGGGCTGATCCAGGATGGTGGTCGTTGGTTCGTCCTTTCGTCATCGTGAGGTTATAGGAGGACTAGGAGCCTGTGTAGGTGTGTGTGTGTGTTGGCCGCGACTATGCGAGGAGGCATTCACGAGTAGGACGAGGGGGTTGCGCGTCAAAGGGGTGGTCGAGAGGCCAGCAGGGAGGAAAACGCGCAAAGGCGGCATGAATGAACGATCAATAGATATATAGTCGCACAATGGCCAACCTACACATCTCACGTACATACTTTTCGGCCAATTTTGGAATACCGAATATGCCAACATGGCGTAACAGCCTCCACAACACCGTTACACATGCCTCGGACTGTAAACGGGTCTGCATGGACTTGAGGCCTAAACGAGAGGTCGAGTTTCAGTTTTTTTTGCTGATGAGGCTGTTGGAATGACGAGGCCGGAATTTTACAGACAATTGATACATAGTCGTGCCAAGTTTGAGGTTTTTCTTAATTGAAAAATATCGATAAACTGTCGAGTTATTATTATTAGTGTCCTCTTTGCTGATTGGCCAGTCGGTGTAGGTGCTTCTGCGACTTCAAAATGCATTTTTAGTATAATAATCGAACTTTCGTAAAACTGGATAGATTCTCAAAATTTTGAATATTACAATGGCTAATCTACACATCTCACGTACATACTTTTCGGCCAATTTTGGAATACCGAATCGCCAACGTCTCCATAGACTTGAGGCCGAAACGAGAAGTCGAATTTCAGTTTTTTTTTCTGACAAGGCTGTTGGAATGACGAGGTTGGAATTATACAGACAATTAATACATAGTTTTGCCAAGTTTGAGGTTTGTCAAAAATTTAATTTGAATTGAATTGAATTGAATTTTTTATTGAATTGAATTGAATTGAATTTTGTATTGAATTGAATTGAATTTTTTATTGAATTGGAAGGTTATTACTTTTTATAGAAAAATTTTGATAAACAATCGAGTTACTATTTCTGTCCCCGTTGCTGCATGGCCAGTCGGTGTAGGTGCTTCTGCGCCAGTCGGTGTAGTGCAAAATGCACTTTTCGTAAACTGGATAGATTCTCAAAACGTTGAACATTACGAAAATGGGAAGATGGAGAAAAAAGTTCGATTTTCGATTAAAAAAAGCAACTTTCATCAGTTGGTATGAAGAAATTGACAAAAATAAAGAATGGATGAACCTCGAAAATCGTAAATGCTCCTGAAGCTCTCCGAATGAAATAGGGGATGAAAAATGTAGATGGAAATAAGAATGTTTGCTGAAATTTTCACTGGTAATGAGCTACATTTTAAAGCAGGAATAAATAACCGAAAAAGCCCCTATTGAATGTGAAATATGAAGAAACCCGAATTGTGGTATGATCCCCTGAATTCAACGGGGGTGAGAGAAAAATCTTGCAATCTTTCGAGATGGTCGTCGCGGCGAGACGGTCTCTCGACGTCCAGTGGAGTCGTCAATAGTCGTCCTCCTCCACCCTTTTCACCCTCGTCCTATATGCAGAATTATTTGACCTAGAAATCTGAAATAATTGGCAAAAGCTCATTGCATCATTATTCCAATCAAATTTGTATTATACATTAGGGGTAAGGCCACAGTAGAATTAAAAAAAATCGATTTTTGTTCTCACTAAAAAGGTGCTTTATCATCATAAGAATAAGTTACTATTCGATTTATAGCAAGACATTTTTTTTTTCACCGACTTTAAGGGAAGGGTAGGGGTTTCAGCGTGAAAAAAAACACTTTTTTGCGAATTTCTTTCATCTACATGGATAGAGTAAATTTACTGAAACCTTTTGTACATTGTTAAGTGTCATTTCAAGAAATTCAACATTCCGTGAAAATTTCTACGCGAAAATATCCACAAACAAGCCGGTGACAAAGCTTTTCCAAGAACGCCTTTAGAAAAACACGATTTGCGGTGTTCACTGTATCTCAGCTAGAAATTATCTGAAATCAAGTACCATTAAAATTTAGTCAAAGTATCACCAAATCCTCCCCCCAACGGCCTTTGATAATTTTTTTTTCATTTCTAAATTTTTGGTGCTCATGTAAAGTGAAAAGTGCTATTTTTCACGAAAAATTCCGCCAATTGGGGGTGGAAAACCCCCTCAATGTAAAAAAAAATCTCAAACTAACCGTTGGTGGGAGGTATTTTATGTGTAGAAAGTGAAATAAATTTGAAATAAATCGGTCATGTCGTTTTCAAATGGCAGTGTACACGGACTTTGAAAAAGTGGTTTCGAGAAACACGCGGCACCGGCTTGTTTGTGGATATTTTCGCGTACAAATTATACGGAATGTTCTTGAAATGACACTTAACAATGTACAAAAGGGTTCAATGAATTTACTCTATCTATATAGATGACAAAAAATCGCAATAAAGTGTTTTTTTTTCACGCTGAAACCCCTACGCTCCCCTTAAGCGTACAACGGAAGCCCACATCTGGCACGGCCATAGCGTACCTAAAACTTTAAACGCGTTTTCCTCGAAACAGCTTTTTTCCAATTGGCGTGACAAATAACTTCAACAATTTTCACTCGATTTACGTCAAATTCAAAAGTTATGTTCCTAATTGCATCTCGCAGAAAAGTACGTACGGAATTTCTGATCAATCGGAAACTTTTCATTTTATGAGCAGTTTTATACGAAATTTTTCACTGAAAATTCATTCAAATACCTACAACTCAATTTAAATACCTACAACTTTTGAATAAAAAAATATTTTTTAAATTCCGTACGTACTTCTCTAGGTATTCTAATGTAGATTGACGAGAATTTTTGTTTTTTGTTCCAGGTAAAAAATTGTGGATGCTTAATGTCACGCGCCCAAAAAAAAGATAACAAAAGAAAGTATTATTAGTCGCCCATTTTGCACATCGAAAAAAAATATTTATTTTCGAACAGCTTGATATTCATACTGAATAGATGTGTAATTAATTTTATGAGTGAAAGACTTTTGCATAGGAAAAAAAATTGTTAAATGCGCACATGATTTTATACCCGTTACTGTGGCCTAACCCCTTAAAATAACACGGGCGTATCTCCGGCATTGATCGATTTGAATTTTCTTTTGACTCTGCGGTTGAAGCGAAAGATTTTCGTCTCTAGTGAAAATAATTTCCTCACAATGCAAGCTCGCGAGCAAGCGCACGAATATGCGGAGACTACGGAACCCTGGCGCTATTCCAAAAGATACGGAAGCGACCGTTTTTTTATTTTTATATCAACGAAAAATGAGGGTAACAGTTATTGAGATGTATGAAAAACCGGAGACAGCGAGCTGTCCGCATCGCAAAGATGACTTCATCGGGGTCAAAGTGTCTGGGCCAGCATGGGAAACGAGTTCCCCGCGTATCCTTGAACGGCGTCGCGACGTCCTTGAAGACGCAATTGACGTATTTCTCGACATGACTCAACGCAGTCTGCGAGGCTCGAGAATGTCTAGGATTGTCCATTTGAATGCTCGTACTCGTAAAATCAAATCCGAACTCAACGTGACTGGAAAATGAGTCAGTGAAGACTTGGAAATTCTGGAAAAATCTGACTTTTCGGTACTTCGCTCGCGGCCTGTCCATTCGATTTGTCAAGATCGAACGAAAAATCCCGAATGGATGGGCGAGGAAAAGGTTCGGAAGTTTATTGCTTCAATTTAGGACACGTGGTCGTAGGGTAGCAACGCGATTTCTTCCTCGATCGCATTTTCGTTTTGATCGATAAACGATATCGCACCGATGTCACGAAGGCTCCGAGGAGCAAGGAAAAAAAGTCCAAAAAGTGGGGAAAAAACGAAAAAAGGGCTTTCCGGGGACGTCTGTCGTGTGTGGAGCTTTCTGTCGATTGGTGGGACGGAAGTCTTAATGGGTGACATACCTCGGCCGAGCAGATCAGCGTTTTTTGAGATTTTTTTTCGGACAGTCATTTGCAAAGAATGCGGAAAAATACTCATCGCATTCATTAGAATTTTGACTCAATTACTTTAAGGCGTTATACGCAGGTGCAATGCCAAAAAAGTCGTTTTTCGCGATTTTTTTCTGGAAAAGGATTTCAGTTGGGCAAAACGAAAAGTATTAGGCAGGTAGTGGCATCTTTTAGCTTTAGAATGGCATTTTTATTTTCAAAAATATTCATTAAGGCGTTACCCCCACTTGTAGCGCAAAAAAAGGCCTTTTTCATGATTTTTTTTAAAGAAAACTACAAAACTTTTTTAATCGATCAATATACCATCTTAAAGAACACATCTTGAAGAACTTTCAGTAATTTTTTTATTGAAAAATATTACATTGTTTAGTGGCAAATGGCCGTCAATGAAATAATGTTTTTACATACACGGTTTGCGGTGACCAACATTGTGGCGAAGTGGATCATCTGAAAAAAAAATGCGGATGGATTTAGTCAAATATAAGTATAAACTAGTCTTTAATCGAAGGATTTTAAAAAATATTCATTTTTCACAAAATGGCGGACAGTCAAAGTTAATGGTTCGATTTTAACGAAAAAAAAACGGCCGTTTTTTGGCTATAAAACGGCCATTTTTTTTTCGAAAAAAAAATCGAACGATTAAAGACTACATTTTTATGTATTAAATAAGCCTGCAAAATTTCAAGAAGATCGGTTCATTAGTGTTCGAGTAGTCTTGGTCACCGACTTCAGAAATGCCATTTTGAGAAAAACGCGTTTAAAGTTTCAATTTCAGTTTACACGAAGAAAATATTTTTTTTGTAAACTTACATAGAGTCATCTATTCCGGGCCCATACAGAAGTTCTTCAGCCGACGATGCCGCTTGCAAAACTGCAATAAAAAAAATCGATTTTTTCAAAATCGTAAGTGGGGGTAACCCCTTAATTTTTATATTATTATTTTTACTGTCCATTATCGTCATCATGATGATTATTATTGTTATTATTGTGTATCGTCATCATTATCATCATCATCATCATCATTATTGTCATCATCATCATCAGCAGCACCAGCAGCGTCTTCATCATCATCATCATCATCATCATCATCATCATCATCATCATCATCATCGTCAGTATCATCATCATTATAATAATAATAACTGTTATTATGATTAATATTATCGCCATTTTTATCAATGTTACTATAATCATGAGGTATTGTTTCCAACAAGTAACATCACTTAAGTGTCCGCCTTCGCGTTTGTTGAAACTTATGTATGTGATAGAGCATTAAAAACTATTAGACACGTATTTTTTTATCGCCGGAAAAACGGTTTTAATAGGGGAAACCACCCTTTCAAAGAAAGGCGTGTCACCCCAGACGTGTCGAGGGGTGGTTTCGCAGTTTCACCCACAAGCAGTCTACCGATCTGAATGAAACAAAAACCAAAATTCTTCTAATGTAAAGCGATGAAAGATCCACTATAGAAGTATTTGAAAAAAAAAATTAAGGGGTGACACGCGTTTCTTTGAAGCGTGGTTTGCACCTTCAAATCCATTTTTCCGTCGATAAAAAAACGAGTCCAATAGTTTTCAATGCTTTATCATATATATGAGCTTCGACAAAAGCGAAGACGGATACTCAAATGATGTTCCTTGTAAGTCTTGTATCTCATAATTTATATTATTATTTTCTTAAATACTATCATTATTCACAGTTTACAAGTCTCGACATTTTATTATTATTATAAACGTTATGACCACCTAAAAGTGCAGGTGACATTTCGAATTGTTCATTTTGAACCGAGAATCCCGGTTATCAAATAACAAAATCAGAATATCGTTTAAACTAGAGCAATCGAGTGGAGCGCAAATAATAAACCAGTTCATTCTTCTATGTGATTCGTCAGTGAAAAAGGTTGTCTCCGACTAGCCGACAATATAAATGTTGCCAACTGGAAGACAAATCAGGCCTGTATGCATATATTTTTTTTATACATCGAGATGACTGATGCTTTCGAAACGAGCTTTCGTTCGAGGGCGTGCAGAAAAAAAAAGAAGACACGCGAGTGCTGGATACACGAACGTGAAGATGCGACGTGGGTCGCAAGCTCGTAACTCGCAAGCTCATACTTCGCAAGCTCGTGCCCCGGTTGAACGTAGAGTGTCCGAGGGAAAGAGAGAAAGAGAGAGAGAGAGAGAGAGAGAGAGAGAGAGAGAGAGAGAGAGAGAGAGAGAGAGAGATTTTTGAGCGTCGAGCGTCGACAAAAGCGGTGTCATCATTCCCGACGCTCTTTCGCAAGCTCGCATGGAAATACGACGTGGACGCTCGTCGTCGGCGTACTTTGTACGTAATGCCGGCCGGCGACGCCTCGATGGCCACGTACATGAATATATATATATATATATATATATATATATATATATATATATATATATATATATATATATATATATATTATACACACACACACACACACATATATACATACATACATACATATATATATATATATATATACCCACGGAGTGAGCGCGGTCGGAAGAGGAGAACTCGCAAGCTCGTGCGGTAACGAAAAAGCGCCATAGCAGTCGGTCGGAATCGCTAGTGTAGTATATACATATATATGCACACATACCTACACACACACACACACACACACACACACACACACACATATATATATATATATATATATATATATATGGGGTATTCCAACTCAACTCAGACAACTATTTCTCTCACCATCGTCGATTCTAGATTTCCATAGTGGAAAACCTCGCCCCTGATGTCAGAAAAAACATCACTTTTTTCAAATTTATTCCCCATCCTTTGCCCTTCTGCGGCTGCCACAAATAGAAATCTTGACTCGGGCAGTTTTAAAAAACCTGAAATAATTTCAACACCTTTTATACCTGTTTTGTGCATTTTTCACCAAAGCTCGACTTGTGCTCTCAATACTTACAATCTTTTTCGGTGAAATTTCGATCTTGGGGATGAATATTCGACAGTTTGGAAGCCAGAAGAGTACTTTTTCGGTCTTGCGAGAAAAAAAAACTTGAAATATATGGTTTCAGATTGAACTGAATTCGACTCCAAAATCGAAATTAAATAATAAAAAATTGATATTGAATGCGCGAGGTGAGCTTGAGTGACAAATGCACAAAGCAGGTTTAAGCGATAACACCACTCTAGCGGCAGAAAATAAGGCCTAACTTTGACAATTTATTTTGGGAGTATGAAAAAAGGAATAGGATTTCTTTTGAGAGGGATTATTCAACACATATTAAAGTATTTAAAAAAATGTATTATAATTTTCATACTAAGTAGCGGCGACAGAGCCCATCTTGAAAAACGTGTTTTTTACAAATAGCTTCACGGGAGGACGGTTTTCTCGTAAAGTATAAGACCTGGCACACAAACCGAAAAAAAATTATAATCTATATATTACTAGCTATGGGACTACGTAGGGATTTTTTAAATCAAATTTTGAAAAAATGGCGCACTTTGAAAGAAATAAATCGATTTTTTGCTCAAAAAATAAGCAGTAAATTGTTTATAAAAAAAAAGTTTACATTTGATTAAAAAGACGGCTACGTACTCCCATAGAGAATGTAATTGAGAAGCTACCATCAAAATTTCAAATCGATCCATGCAAAGATGTTCGATTTCGTCCTCCCAGTTCGAAAAAAGTGGTTTCGAGAAAAAGCCGGCAAAATCGATAGTTGAACCTTTCAAAAACAAATTTCCGCTACAGGAACAATTGCATATTGTTTTTACGACCCCAAAGTATTTTTAAGCCAAAGAAAAACTATTTTTCCAAAATCCTAGAGTGGTGTTATCCCTTACACGGTATCTATTTTTTTCAGAATTTTAAAATGGCCCGTGTGGACTTTTCGATTTTTTACAGCCACAGACGGGCAAGGGGTAGGGGTAGGCAAATTTGAAAAATGAAGAAATTTTTTGGCACCAGGAGTGAGATTTTCGACTGTGGGAATCTATAATCAACGATAGCGAGGGAAAGAGTTGCTGAGTTGAGCTGAAATACCCCATATATATATATATATATATATATATATATATATATATATATATATATATATATATATATATATATATATATATATATATATATATATATATATATATATATATATATATATATACATGCGTGAGTACTGGGTGGGATTAAAGGGTTCGAGAAAGGAACGCACGAGGTAGCCACACGTTGGCGTCGCGACGCAAATGTGACGTAACCCTCGACGCACGCCCTCTCAACGCAAATACACACCTATGAAGACAATTTTACCCCGAACGTGTACGTGGTTCTTATACGGTTTGGGCGTATTTATGGGGCCAGGAGCGGGAAGAGGAGAGCGTGAGAGGAGGACGGGGATGGTCGGATGTACGAGAGGCCAAACACCGGGAAACTAGCCGGAAGTTGTTTGTAAAATTGGAAACTCGCTGCCACGTCACTACTTTGTAAAGCTCGCCGAGATTTCCTCCGAAGGAAGTCAGTTTTTTGGAGGGTGGTTTCCTGGCGGGAAGCTCCGCGAGGCGGAGAAAGCAATTGACAGCGCCCGTTGTTGAATAAATATCGACAAAAGGCAGCGATTGAAGGGAATTTTTGGAATGGGAAGAAAACGGTGCGAATATTTATTATTTGAGATTTTTTCCTTGAACATCAATCGTTGATAGTCTGGGTGAATAAAATCCCCTGATATCGAGAAATTTGAAAAGGGTGCAGGATGTACTGAGTTATTATTTTATTAGTTATCAATTATTGGATTAAGATTAATCTAGTTTTTGAAAAGACGAATATTTTCAAAATGCAAATTGCAAACTCAAAAATTTTTCATTCCAATTTTGCAAAGAAAAAAAATGCCAAGAAAATGCTAATTTTTCAAAATGCAGACGAATATTTTTAAAAATACAAACTGCCAGCTCAACTGGCTGCAGCCAAATTCGATACCAAGCAGCCATCGACGATGCTTCAGTTGTGAAAAAAAAATCAGCTCGGTATTTCCAAATTTGAGAAAATTGTAGCGCTTGCTAGTTGTTGCTTCTTCGATGAGTCAGCAAAAACGAAATGATCTGAACAGACGTTTGGGCAAAACGGGGTCACGAAGGAGCTAAGGGTTGACGGGCAAAAAGCGGGTGCTAAAAATGTGTTACGCTGGTTCTTTTTTCCTGCCAATTGATGACGTCGTTATCCTACGGCCGGGAATACACCGCTGGATGGCTGTTACGAATAATTGGACCGTTTAGTCGCAATCGGGAAGTAATGTTTCGTCTCGTGCCCATACAAAAGCGGTGAGGGAATCGGGTTGTCCATTTTTCTCACAGAAAGCACCGGGAAATTGTCAATGTCGGAGCTGATGTATCAAGTCAAGTATCTTTGACAATGTTTTTATTGGGAAATACTTATAAACGACGGGGATACAGTAAATGACACAGACCGCTGCGCAAAAAAGGTCCTTCGCGGTGACCACTCCTGCTCGAGAACAAATAATCTGAAATCAAATAAACAAATGAATTCAGTTTTTGCACCGTTTTGTCTAGTCTCCAATCTAAGGATTCGATAAAATAATGATTTTTGAAAAAATGGTCGCCGATCGAGTGATCTTCGAAATTTCGGTAAAAAAACACTCCATTTTTCTTGATATAAAAAAAGTATGCATTGAAAAAAAAATCCTTCGATTAAGGGGCTATACCAATGTGCACGCTGAAAATTTGGGTGATTTTCGGGAATTTTTTGGAAGAAAAGTACGCAATTAAATGTTTCGGAAAATTAAGAATATATTTCGCTATATTTGACCTATATTACATAATTTTTTTTATAGAAAAATATTGAGATCCAAGCAACTTGTGCGCTGCCTTCGGAGGCGTAAAAAAAGTTCCTCCACTGCTGACATGATTCCGGCCGATTGAGTAGCTGAAACCGAAAAAGGAAAAAATGTTGTTAAACTGGAAGGTATTTCCTGTACAATGACGTAGAATTTTCGAAAAATATCAGAATCTACCAAAATGACGTAGTTATGAAAAAAAATCTGTTTTCTTGCCTATAAAATGGTCGTTTTTTTCAATGCCAAATCGTCAATTTTCATCCAATCAAAAATATCCTACGTCGTTGTAGAGTAAGTATATTCAAGAGTACTCAGTTCAATTTTGAAGTCAATCGGATAATTGCTCTTTGAGTTACAATGTCACCAAATTTGAAAAATCTTATTTCGAGAAAAACGCGTTTAAAGATTTAACTATCGATTTTTGCAAGATAAAATTATATTAATATAAATGATATGTATGATAATGATATTTTTCAAAGTATAAACTGCCGAAAAAGGCAAAAAAACATCGATTTTTTTTAAGTGTCACACTGGCATACCCCCTTAAGGACTGCCTTTTGATATACACAAAATGTCTGTAAAATTTGAAGCAGATCGGTTTAGTTGTTTTTGAGATATTTTCGTCACCGATTCTGAAAAAGTCATTCCGAGAAAAACGCGTATAAAGTTTTTCCCTGTAACGGTAAAGCGGTAAGCGGACCTACCCGTAAACGCGCGTAACTCCCCCAATTTTCAACGGACCATCTTGAAATTTTCAGAGAATATTTTTCAAAGGTTATATTATAAGAATGCGTCAAAAACGAAACCTCGATTTTTTCAAAAATTCCAACAAGGTGTAACCCCTTAAAATGAGCCGGATCACATCCGATTGGGTCTTAGAGTCGTCATTGAAAGGGGGTAAGAAAGTTTCCATTTCCTGGAGAACAGAAGGAAGATTATATTAATTAGATGACCTCTTTCGAAAGCTTTCTTCCTTTCAATTCGTTATAGCGGATCAGCGGGCTCGATTGTTGGTACGATGAAAACTCATAGGGAACAATGCCGACCGAGCTCTGCCCTAGGTATTGTCGGAATACGTTGGCCTCTCTTCCTGACTCTCTCTCTCTCTCTCCGGAAAGTATTACATGCTCTCATGCCTGGGCCAAGCGATAAAGTTCCGATCAATGGACACACTTCGTTCTTCCCCCATTTACCAATCTCCAGCTCGCAAAATCCTCACAAAACTGGCCCAGCGATAATTATTCACTATCTTGGCCTTCTTGAGATAATCATATGTTGGCGCTGTGGAGATTTCCGGCTGCCGGTCTCCCCAGTTGGTTGCGGCTAATGACGAGCGCGGTAATGACGAAGGCCCGACCTACTCGCGATCTGAACTTCTTGAATGATCATTATCCGTTACGTGTTCATTCGAGCTGATTGAAGAAACAAGATAGAATACGATACCAGGTGTTGGAACGACGGGGAAGCTCCCTAAATTCGTCGTCTCAATGTAGGGGTCATGCTATCATACCGTTTCAAACCCAAACAAACCACAACTCAATTAGGAAGTTCCTACTTGGATTGCTTGGATTTGTTTGGGTAAAAAGTCACTTCGCGTCACTATGTGTTGGGCATCACAAATAAGATCATGTTACCTGGCAAGGGCACTCACACATTGGCCTTGAGAAACTCGATCGTTGAATGGACATTCTCTTTTACAGTCCTTACAGAAACCTTGCAATCTTGGTAAAATCAAATAGAAATGTAAAGACGTTTTACGGAGACGTGGTACGTGTCTCCATCAAAAGTATCATCTATCTATCTACTCCGCCAAAAGTGATCGATGATAAAAAGTGATGCCGGTCCCCATCAAAGATATGATCCAAACCCAAAGACATGATACACGTCTCCATAAAAGACCACATATGTACGACCACGTTCAACTGCAAGCTGCCAATCTGTCACATCCCCAACCGGTCTACAGCAAACCTGGAGTGAATATTGGACATCGCATAAAACAATTCGAGCTCGTGTATCCACAGTCTGTCGACCAATCATCAAATTGGCGAATGTGGTAAATTGACGTGTATATGGTTTCCCCAATAGCGTTTGGTTTCTAAGGCTTATTTGCGGGTGGCTGTCGAGGCCTTTCATCTTCGATCTCGACTGTTACACCCCGTCAAAAGGACCGACGATTGACACACTCAGTAGCGTGGTAACGCGTCATTTCGCACATAGGCGGATTTGTAGGGACGCGTGGCGTATATAGAAACAGCAGAGACATGCACACTCGTACATACGTGACAGTCGAGGGTGCAAGGTGAAAGCGACGACGACAACCCCGCGTCGTGTGGCGGCTCGGAGAGTTTTACGCAGAGAGAGAGAGAGAGAGAGAGAGAGAGAGAGAGAGAGAGAGAGACACGTCGTGGGTTGTGTCGGTCGCGTCGCCGGTGCTGACGTCACCCGGCAAGATGGCGCTGACGTGACGTCACATGGCAGCCACTTTGCCGCCCGCACCACCGGACGCGGGTGCGCGCGAGGGCTGGCGCGTGTTGGTCGAAGGTAGAGAGAGAGAGGGCAGGGTGTAGCGATATTGTGGAATAGTTACGGTGAACTAACAAGGACGACTCTTTTTAGACGACCCACAACCTTATCGCATCAGCTATCTCCATGGGTGTAACTCTCTTGTTCTCTCTATTTATTGATCTTTATCAACTTCCCCGTAGTGTCGAGCGGTAGAACAGATTTTCCCTAGTCATCGTTGAGCAATCCTATGTTCAGGTTGATGCCAGATAAGCTGACGAATAACAGCCCAAAATGTTTGTTTGGGTTTGATAACAGAGCAGTTCCTCCTTGGTGTTGACAATCCAGCTGCATCATCGAGAATTCTTCGATTTCGTCGGAACAGATAGTCAAAAAGCCAAAGAAGACCACAGGCTCGAAGACGTTCTGACGATTCTGGCCACAGATTGGCTTCCTTCTGTCCAAATTGTCCATCAACGGTTGGTTGTCCAGTTGAGCTATCAGCGATCAATAAGCATTGGCTTCCATCCCTTTTTTTGTCGTACCTCTTTCTCCGCATTGCTGCAATCACCAGCGATCATTCAGGCAGAGCCGGTCACCCAGCGAGCATGAAAAAAAGGCACTTTCGCAAAAATCAGCCAACTCTCATCCTTCACTGATTCCGTAATCCCATACAGGGCTGAATCCACCCGGGGCAAGGAGAATAATCGACTCTTCATTGTTGTCTAATGAACCGGGCGTCCGGGTTCACCCGAGACCCACGATGTATTATAGAATCGATACTCCACCGAGTGAAGCCGAGAGGTCCCTCGCGTTCGACCCTCCCCCGACCCCTATAGAGTTCACCGTCAAAGTTGTCGTGTTGATCACGAGGCGAAGTGGATGATGAGTCTTACCAGCGCAGAATCTTCGGCAACGGCGGCCGTTCATCGATAGGCAGAATCGAACGGTCATCGTCAACCTGCGCCACGGGTTGTCCATTTCGGCTAATCGAGAAGAAATCCTTCGTACACCGTTTGATGAAATTCCAGTTATTGATCGGAATCATCTGTTCGCATGGAGGATCCGGACGATATTTCTTCAGGAAGTACACCTCGTCCATCCGATTGACCCTGGGCTTGTTTCAAGCCCCGGGCTTTCATCATCCGTGACTGGTGGACGGTGGAAAAACAACCGTAAAAAGGTCGCTCCAACCAAACGACGAGCATGACGACATGGCCGTTTGGCAACGACGACTGCGCCCACACGGCTTTACATCCATATGCAACACGCTCGCGAAGGAACAAAAACCCCGTTTGGCTCTCCACGCACATCCCATTCGCTCCTCGTTCAACATCCCCACGAATGCATACATCGGCGCCACACTGGCGTTGCGGGAGGTCGAAAAATTGGTCGACTTCTTGCGTCAGGGAGTCGAACAAAAAAAGAGAACCGTTGGATCCTCTCGCGTCGCTGAGCTTTTTCATCGCGCATGACCCACGCGCAGATGTTCCATTGAGACATTCTTGATTCCGGAGCGAATCATCAAGCCAAACGCAGATTCAACAACGACGTGATACAATGCCGCGGTAGGAAATTAGATTGTAGTAGATTATCCGTACGTTGCGGTTTGTCATACGTACACGTTTCCCGTATCTCGTTGGACCTTGACCGATGTCGAGGGCGCGTACGAATCCGCTCTCTCCCTTGCTCTCTCTCTCTCTCTTTCTCTCTCTCCCAACGATGAATTAATTACAGCCGGACGGAGTTGGCGGCAGAGGCGACGGCAGCCCGGTGATGGCTACGGGCCGGCTATTAATTACGCAAACGCGTATTCGAATATTCGTCGTTGGTTACCAACAGAGTCTTCATCCCGGAGAATTTCGAGCTGACCCGAGCTATTTACAATGAAGAGAACTGATCACTCCACCGTTCGTCCAATCACCGGATTTCGCGTTATCATTCCCCGATACAACGCGTAGACGAGTAACTCGACGATCATTCGACTTCGTACAAGTCACATTTGATTCGCCGAATCTATCAACGGAAATAGATACATAAAACACGGACGTCAAGGCCGTCGTGCCTCAAGTCTGCGATCTCGTCACGCCTGTAGCGAACAAGGCCAATGATGGCCGGCAGGCGGAGAACATTGAAATGGCAATCTTTCGCCGCTGAGCCAATGATAGAAGGTGGATGTCAAATTGTAGGGTTGCAACCACTCGTTGCCTCGGTGCTCCTTCATTGAAATCCAGTCATCAGGATCTCTTGACTCTGCTCGCCTGCATATATGGGACTTGATAGTCCGTTATCATACTCGTCTTTTTGTCTCTTAATGCCAGGTGTCCCACTGATCAAACGGTGCATCAACTTCTTTGGCACTAACATCCCCAACTGCTCCTTCCTGATCCTTCTCATTACAACTTTTGCCATTGCTAGAAAGAGCTCCCTCGAATCCGGTGCACTCCCTGGCGCCTGATGTGACTCGGAATCAAAGAAGTGCGGAGCTGACCTGAGCTATTTACAATGAAGAGAACTGATCACTCCACCGTTCGTCCAATCACCGGATTTCGCGTTATCATTCCCCGATACAACGCGTAGACGAGTAACTCGACGATCATTCGACTTCGTACAAGTCACATTTGATTCGCCGAATCTATCAACGGAAATAGATACATAAAACACGGACGTCAAGGCCGTCGTGCCTCAAGTCTGCGATCTCGTCACGCCTGTAGCGAACAAGGCCAATGATGGCCGGCAGGCGGAGAACATTGAAATGGCAATCTTTCGCCACTGAGCCAATGATAGAAGGTGGATGTCAAATTGTAGGGTTGCAACCACTCGTTGCCTCGGTGCTCCTTCATTGAAATCCAGTCATCAGGATCTCTTGACTCTGCTCGCCTGCATATATGGGGCTTGATAGTCCGTTATCATACTCGTCTTTTTGTCTCTCAATGCCAGGTGTCCCACTGATCAAACGGGGCATCAACTTCTTTGGCACTAACATCCCCAACTGCTCCTTCCTGATCCTTCTCATCAAAACTTTTGCCATTGCTAGAAAGAGCTCCCTCGAATCCGGTGCACTCCCAGGCGCCTGATGTGATTCGGAATCAAAGAAGTGCCGAGTGTTTCGCTGCAACTACAAGCCATCGGGATTGCGCGAATTACCGCCTTTAATTAGAGTTCCCGAAGCAGCCACTGACTTTTGCACTCCTCGGTGACGCCACCCAATATCCTCGCGCCCCGGCAACCCTAGAAAACTTGCCAAGTTATGACTCGGCAGGCTTTAACCGACGAAGCGGACAATTTTCCCGAGTACCCGACAATACTGTGGACTCGCAAGATCCGCTATCCCGTATCACTGTGTAGTCGCGAGTTAGTTAACCCGGCTTTCCGTTGAACCACCGGTCTCCGGGGGTGCACCAACGGGAGTGCGCGCGGGGCTGAGGGAGTAAAAACTCGCGAGAACGTGTCTGCACTCGCGTCTCGACAGGCTCGAGGAGCAAATTAGCTTCTCGTATAACGTGTGGCCGTGTCGTATTTATGCGGGAATGCGAGAAGCGTCTGGGCCGCGAAGGAAAGGGCACAGGGCTCGCGAGGAAAAATCGAAAGAGGGCAGACCAAAGTGGGACCAGTGGGGGTTGAGAGAGAGAGGCAGAGAGAGAGAGGGGACTTGAAGGAACTTGGGATCCGCGAGAAACCGCGGATTATATTCGTATCCTTTGAGAATTAAGGGAGACTACAGGAACACTGCGCTAGAGACACGGCTGACGTGACGTCTTTTTCACCACTTCCAGCAAGGCAAGCTCCGGTTGAGGGGTTATGCCTAGTTGTGAAAGTCGAAAAATCACTTTTTTTCAAAACCGATATATTCTTACGGTATATTATCTTGTAAATGTTCCCTTCGATTTGATCATAGGATAAACTAATATACCAACAAGGAAAGGTTGCGAGGTCGATCTCTCCGATTTCGATGAATTTTGGCATGCTTGTAGAATGGGTAAAAATAGGCGACACGTATTTTTTTATATCTGCGGAACCTGATTTTTAAGGGATGAAACGCACCCTCGAAAATAGGGGTGTTTTTCGTTTTTGGTCGATAACGTTATCGTTCTCATCTCCAATGGTTGCGAAATATTCTTACGGTATATTAGCTTATAAATGTTCCCTTCGATTGATCATAGGATCAACTTAATACGCCAACGAGGAAAGGTTGCGAGGTCGATCTCTCCGATTTCGATGAAATTTGGCATGCTTGTAGAATAGGTAAAAATAGACACGTATTTTTTTTAATCTGCCGAACCCGATTTTTAAGGGATGAAATGCACCCTCGAATATGGGGATGTTTTTCGTTTTTGGTCGATAACGTTTTAACGGTACGAGATATGAAAAAAATTCAAATTGCAACAATGCTTATTTTCTCGTGTACTGCACATTGGAGATGAGAACGATAACGTTATCGACGAAAATCGAAAAACACCCCTATTTTTGAGGGAGCGTTTCACCCCTTAAAAATCAGGTTCCGCAGATATAAAAAAATACGTGTCGCCTATTTTTACCCATTCTACAAGCATGCCAAATTTAATCGAAATCGGAGAGGTCGACCTGGCAAACTTTCCCTGTAAGAAAATCTGTTTGATTTTTTTATATTAGATAACCTGGTCCAGAAGGGCATTGCTCACCGGAAAATACGTTTTCGACAGGTGCTTCCCGGCCATTCACTGTAAATCGATTGTAATTCCATATTTTGACACAAAAAAAATTACAGTGTTCTTCAGATGATACTTTTTTGAATACATACTTTTTGGAGAAATTAATTATGAAGATTTTCTATTTAAAAAATCCCATAAATGAGCTGTTTTCGACTGTTACAACTAGGCATGACCCGTTGAACCGCCAACGGGAGTTGAAGAGTTTATAAAGAAATGAATTCACGGAATTATGCAGAGAATCAGGTGTCCCGCGATTAAGGGGTTTTCTCACTTTAGACGCTAAAAAAGGATATTTTTATGATTTTTTTAGATACGTTTATATTATAACATTGATAGAAAAATTGTTAGATTTAATCAATACACTTTCGAAATACATTCAAAATTTATTTGATTTATGCAAGTCACTATTTATAGACGAAAATGGTAGTTAAAAAAATGTCCTAAAAAAATTGTAGGTTTGCGCTGTTGATAAAATTTCGGAGATGGATCATCCAAAACTAAAAAAATCAAACCGTTTTAGATTCAGTATGTTAATGGCTATAGCGTATACGCTATAGGTATTAACATACTGAGTCAAAACCTATAGCGTATACGCTATAGCCATTAACATACTGAATCTAAAATGGTTTGCTTTTGTGTTTCGGTTGATCGGATCATACGATTTTTTATATATGCCAAAATAACAAAATGGCGGACATTTTTCGAAAAACCAAAAAAAAACGTTTTTTTTTCAATGTTTTTGGCAAAAAAATTAGTAACTATCAAAAAAAAAAAAAATTGAATCCTTTTTATGCGCTATAGCTAAATTGTAAAGAATATGAGGTCAAAATTTCATAAGGATCGGTTCAGTAGTTTCGAAGATTTTATTAACAAGCCGTTTAAAGTTTGTTTTGGTTACATAAATACATGAAATTTTTAAAAAATGTATTTCGAAAGTATATGTATTAAGTGTAACAACTTTCGTATCAAAATCTATAATGTAAAACTATCAAAAAAAAATGAAAATAGCCTTGTTTTTAGCGTCTAAAGTGAGAAGACCCCTTAATATCTGCTGTTGAATACTGATCAGCGATGGCGGCTTCGGACCTTATTATAACGATGCTCGACGATTTCTCAGGGACTTTTGTTCGAGTCCAGCGCGAATCGAGTTAAAGCAGAGGCGAGCGCGGCTCTGAAACGTCGCAACAAAAGCGCACTGAGTTTTCCCGCGTATTACGGAAAGTTTAATTGGATTCGGCGCTCGGCTAGAGTGATGCTGGTAACGTTTTAACGACGGACTGACCGCACTACGAGGTCAGAAATCGGGAAATTAAACGAGAGAACAATGCCTAAAAGTGTGAGGCACGTATGGAGCCTCTTTCTCCCCCCTCCGACCGCGTTTACGGAATATACAGCTGAGGACGAAATTTCCCTTGATGCTCGGGAAACGTCGAGAACGAATTTTCGTGGACGAAACAGCTGGCACAAAAGTCTTGGAATATTTCAATGCCTCAAGCGTTTTGCGTGTGTGCAATTGCGATACTCCAGACTGAAACGACACAGTCACATGATTAAGGTTGTTATGGTGGTAAGGAGGTACCCCCACATGTAGCGAAAAAAGGCCTTTTTCATGAATTTTTTTTAAAGAAAACTACAAAACTTTTTTAATCGATCAATATACCGTCTTAAAGAACACATCTTCCCATATAGGGTCGCCTGTCGTAACAAAAATGCCAGCATTCAGCCATTAAACGATTTGCTGATAATCGGCCAATAATTCGTCGACCAACATTGGGGCGGATGAACGGCTTGCCAGATCTATGCCAGCCATTCGTGGGCCAATACTATCGCACCGATAATATGGCGATCAGCATTGGGGTATCGTAGGCGGATGAACGGCTTGCCAGATCTATGCCAGCCATTGGTGGGCCAATACCATCGCACCGATAATACGGCGATCAGCATTGAGGTATCGTAGGCGGATGAACGGCTTGCCAGATCTATTCCAGCCATTGATGGTTTGTTTTTGGGCGTTTTGCAAATGCAGGTCGTTCAACTCTAACATGTAAAAACAAGGGATAAGGTTTCGAAAAGCATATCCCACTGATGAAGCTGAAATTTTGCACCGACCTTCTTTTCAATATTTTAAGAGAACCTTTAAAAGGATATTGGCGACTAGCAATAGTTTTCGATATATCGTATATTGAAAATTATTTATTGTACTGCGCTCTTACTATATTAAATAAACCCAAACAAAGCCATCCCACATGGCAAGTGATATGCACATACGGGCGAGCACTGTTTGCCAGGAAGCAGCGCGGCCGGAGGAGTGGGGGGTATCTATCGGATATATAGATATACTCGTATGGCGTGAAATAATAAACTTTACAATGCGATATATGGAAAACTATTGCTAGTCGTCAAAAATCCGTTAACGGTTTCTCTTAGGATAATGAGAGAAAGTTCGGTGCAAAATTTCAGCTCGATCGGAGGAGTATGCTTTTCGGAACCTCACCCAAAACGAGCGAGTTATTTTTACAGCCTAAATGGACCAGAAAAATTGTCGGTAAACTTTAATGTCACGAATAAAATTATCGGCATCAAAGTAAGAAACGAACAAACGATGGATTCTGTAAGTGTTAGAATGGCTAAGTGGGTAGAGCGCTCGACACTAGAACGAAAGGCGCAGGTTCGATCCCGATGAAAGGTAAAAACTTGAACAATGCAGAAAGCGTTTTTAATGCAATTATTCTATGTACATGGACGTAAGTAAAGCAGAAGAAAACAAAAAAGATACTACTAGAATTTTTATATTCATAATTTGTCAATTTTTTGTTTTTCATTTCCGGCAGAAGATCCGGCAGCCGTTGCTGGGCCAATATGGGCGTATGATAGTTGGCCCAGTCTTAACAGCCATTCATGGTTTACCATTATCAACCATGCATGGTGCGGATCTAGCCCGTTTATATAGCCATTACCGCGCCATCGTTTGTTCTCTGGCAACCAGTCGTGGGCCATTACTGTACCGATTGTAAAACCCTATTCGGGTTGAAGAACTTTCAGTAATTTTTTTATTGAAAAATATTACATTGTTTAGTGACAAATGGCCGTCAATGAAATAATATTTTTATATACACGGTTTGCGGTGACCAACATTGCGGCGAAGTGGATCATCTGAAAAAGAAATGCGGATGGATTTAGTCAAATATAAGTATAAACTAGTCTTTAATCGAAGGATTTTAAAAAATATTCATTTTTCACAAAATGGAGGACAGTCAAAGTTAATGGTTTGATTTTAACGAAAAAAAACGGCCGTTTTTTGGCTATAAAACGGCCATTTTTTTTTCGAAAAAAAAAATCGAACGACTAAAGACTACATTTTTATGTATTAAATAAGCCTGCAAAATTTCAAGAAGATCGGTTCATTAGTGTTCGAGTAATCTTGGTCACCGACTTCAGAAATGCCATTTTGAGAAAAACGCGTTTAAAGTTTCAATTTCAGTTTACACGAAGAAAATATTTTTTTTTTTGTAAACTTACATAGAGTCATCTATTCCGGGCCCATACAGAAGTATAGGCCCGGATACTTATACTTAAAAAAAATGCAATAAAAAAAATCGATTTTTTCAAAATCGCAAGTGGGGGTAACCCCTTAAGTCAACATGTTACCACCGAGCTGAATTTTTTTCTGGTCCTTTATAACCTCTTTGCTTATCATCCTGTGCAGTTTGAATACGATTCACAGTACCGTTTTTTAGAAGAAAAAAAATCGAAAACGCGACGTATTTCGTGGGCTAATTACATTACGCTTATGGAAAACACCCGATCATTTTTCAGTACAATATTAATATCTGCTAAGTGAATATTACCACGGAGCTGAAAAAATAGGTGCGGCTTGACTAATTATCGGACTAACCCTTGGTACCGGGAAAATGAGGATTCACAGTACCGTTATAAAATTATTGTTTTTGATAGCGAATTTATGCGAAAATCAAGCACACAAAATATTCAACTGTGCAATCATGGCAAGTCGTAGACGGCACAAATGCTACCTATCTTATCGGTATTCGGTAATTGTGCCCGGGAACCTCAAACTACTCGGTCAGGATAATTAACAACGAATATTATTGGTACTTATTCTCTCAATTAGTAATAATTACTTAATATTAATTTAATAACTATGTTCAGAAATTATACATTTCTAGACATTTCTAGGCAAAGAGAAAATAACGCGGATTTTTTTTTCATACATACATTTTTTTTAGAATATCGGAAAATTATTAAAGTTTTTGATTTCATCGAGATTGTAGACAGCTTTAGTACACACTTTTTCTTTCCAACGGAATTTTTTTTACTCGGACCGATATTCATTTTTGACAGCTCCTTGGGCCGATATTGAAGTGACGAACGAGGCGCATATGTCTCTATCGTCGCGACACTTCTGCCAACCTTGGCATTATGATATACCACGATTTACGACGTTGATAATTCGTTTCGCGTTAATTGAGCGATAAAAAGTTTTAGAAACTAATTATACAAAGTAATGAAACCACTTAATGTAATCACAGAATGTTCAAAATTGCATATTTTTACAAATAAAGTAGAAAAATAGTTCGAAAACGTACGGTAATATGACGATTATTTAACGCGGTCCTCTAGTTTCTCGGCTGTTTTTTTACGGCTTTTTCAATAATTTTTTACGGGCAAAGCATCGAAATAATCAATCTCATTGTTTTTGCATAATATTTATTAACATTTAAATAAGCTTTACAAATTTTTTGAAGTCAAAATATATAATAGAATAAACGTTATACTGGCCGACAGGAAGACATCAAGTAAAAGAGGTGCTTGACGGTGACCAAGATTGCGGCTGTTCTGCTTATCTGAAATAAAAAAAACCAAACGGCATTTTAATCTTCATATTTAAGACTAGCGATTGAACTAGAGTGAATTCTAAATTACAAAAATTGACTTTTTTACACACTTTTGAAAATTACATTCTATTTTTTACTCATTTTTTCTTAAGTTTTTCACTCGTACAAAAAAAACTATCGAAGCAATCATGACAATCCTAGTTCAATCGCTGGCTTATAACATATTAAAGATGCTGTATAAATTTGAACAAGATCGGCGCAGTAGTTTCTGAAATATCGTGGTCACCCTTTCGAAAAATGGTGTTTCGAGAAAAACGCGTTTGAAAGTATACCTGCTCCGTATACCTGCTCCGTATACCTGCTCCGTTCCAGGGCCGTAACTTGTGAACCACTTCGAATATCGAAAAATCCTTTGGCACACATTTTCTACACATGTTGTAGATGTGATTTATGAAAAAAAATCGATTTTTTCGACCCGAGAAACTAGAGGATCGCCTTAAACAAATAATTGAAGACGAAGAGGCCACGATAAGCTCGGTTGAAATTCGAAGAAAAAAAATGGCGTGTCCCGCACGATCTTTTTTTAGAGAAACAAAAAAAAGGATTTTTCGCAGTAGAGCAGCCCAGTATATGGTCAGACATTCGCTGGTCGCTTTAATTTCACTGGCAATCCTAATTCTTAGGGGGTTGCGGTTCTGACCGAAAGTGTGTTGGATCCAGTATTGAAAAGGGGTATCATTTCCGCCTGAAAAATTGGAGGAAAGGCAGGTTTTGAAAAATTAATCACGCGGAGAAAAATTAGGTGTAATTAAAAAAGAAATATGATCGAGCGTCACAGCCCGCTAAGCTTTCAATCGATTCTCAGTTAAATGGGATTTAGTATACGTGCACGTAGGGCACTAACCCATTTGATTGATAGCAAAAACGGCTTTTTATACCTTTTTGGCTTCCCTATGAATGAGAGTAATAAAGCCGAAAAGAAACAAAGTTAATCAGAGTGAAAAATCAAAGAAACGTTTGTTACACGCGGGCTGCCTGAGACAGATGGAGCCAAAGCGCGGTTTCGGCGATCTCCGATGTTAAGCGGCGTCGACTTGGTCCAACACTAGGATGGGTGACCGTCCGGAACGCGGCTTCCACGCTGACTACCGAGTAGGCCGCAAGTTTTACCGAGTTTCCAATCGTAAACACATCTGACATAGTCCTGCCAAGCTTGAGTTTTGTTTATGGAAAAATATTGATAAACACCGAAGTTATTATTTGAATGATAAATTTCTTAAGGCGTTACCCCCACTTATAGCGCAAAAAAGGCCTTTTTCATGAATTTTTTTAAAGAAAACTACAAAACTTTTTTAATCGATCAATATACCATCTTAAAGAACACATCTTGAAGAACTTTCAGTAATTTTTTTAATGACAAATATTACATTGTTTAGTGGCAAATGGCCGTCAATGAAATAATGTTTTTATATACACGGTTTGCGGTGACCAACATTGCGGCGAAGTGGATCATCTGGAAAAAAAATATGGATGGATTTAGTCAAACATAAGTATAAACTAGTCTTTAATCGAAGGATTTTAAAAAATATTCATTTTTCACAAAATGGGGGACAGTCAAAGTTAATGGTTCGATTTTAACGAAAAAAACCGCCGTTTTTTGGCTATAAAACGGCCATTTTTTTCGAAAAAAAAATCGAACGATTAAAGAGTACATTTTTATGTATTAAATAAGCCTGCAAAATTTCAAGAAGATCGGTTCATTAGTGTTCGAGTAATCTTGGTCACCGACTTCAGAAATGCCATTTTGAGAAAAGCGCGTTTAAAGTTTCAATTTCAGTTTACACGAAGAAAATATTTTTTTTTGTAAACTTACATAGAGTCATCTATTCTGGGCATCAAAAAAAAACTGCACTTCAAATTGCACTTCAAAAAAATGCAATAAAAAAAATCGATTTTTTCAAAATCGCAAGTAGGGGTACCCCTTAAAGGACTGGCAATTAGGGTCATCTGAATGGAAAAACAAAAATGCAGTGTTAGTATAGTAATAAAATTTTCGTACAACCTGGAGCTGCAGTTTGCATCGCTGAAATGCAACGAAAGTTCTTTCAGATTTTTTCATCCCTTCATTTTTATTATTACGTAAACATTTATTGCAAGTTTTGATCATGAATTTTTGAAGAAGGATCCTCAGAACCGTTTAAGTGATTTTCGTAGCCTTAATGGGCCAAAAAATACGACGATACGGAAAAAAAAATTCTCGTTGCATTCCAACGAACTCCAACACCATTTGAAGGACCGAATAATTTGGTAATTTGGAAATTACCGAAATAGGAAGCTGTTGGAAAAAAATCGATTTTCGACCAAAAAATTCAACTTTTATCATTTGTTATCAACAAATGGATAAACAAATGGAAAAACATGCAATAGAAAACATCATGAACTATGCTCTGTTTGAATTAAATGTCAAGCGGACTCGTAGATTTTTGGATACGACTTACACTGTTTCATAAATCACAATTTTGAAGAAAAAAACTCGAAAAGATTAAATCGTTGCGGTTCGCCACAACTCAGTGTGCGACCGATCCACAAAAATCGTCATACCTCGCCGAATTATTGGAATTTTCACTAAATCTTTGTTACGAATTAAAGTCAAGACTGTGAGCTATAAATTCCGCAAAAAAAATCGTATTTCAAATTTTCGAGCTTACCAGACCCCTCACAAGGAAACGTTGCGAGGTCGATCTCTCCGATTTCAATGAAATTTGGCATGCTTGTAGAATGGGCAAAAATAAGCGACACGTATTTTTTTACATCCGCGGAATCCGATTTTCGAGGGTTGAAACGCACCCTCGAAAATTGGGGTGTTTTTCGTTTTTCGTCGTTAACGTTTTAACGGTACCAGATAGGAAAAAAATTCGAATTGCAACAATGTTTGTTTTGTCGTGTACTATACATTAGAGATGAGAATGATAACGTTAAGACAAAACACGAAAAACACCCTATTTTTTAGGGTGCGTATCACCCCTTAATAATCGAGTTCTATGGATATAAAAAATACGTGTCGCCTATTTTTAACCATTCTACAAGCATGCCAAATTTCATCGAAATCGGAGACACGGCTGACGTGACGTTTTTCACACCACTTTCAGCAAGGCAAGCTCCGGTTGAGGGTTGTGAAAGTCGAAAAATCACTTTTTTTGCGAAAGTCGAAAAATCACTTTTTTTCAAAACCGATATATTTTTACGGTATATTATCTTATAAATGTTCCCTTCGATTGATCATAGCATAAACTGATATACTAACTAGGAAAGGTTGCGAGGTCGATCTCTCCGATTTCGATGAACTTTGGCATGCTTGTAGAATGGGTAAAAATAGGCGACACGTATCTTTTTACATCTGCGGAATCCGATTTTCAAGGGTTGAAACGCACCCTTGAAAATAGGGGTGTTTTTATTTTTTCGTCGTTAACGTTTTAACGGTACGAAATATGAAAAAAATTCAAATTGCAACAATGTTTATTTTTTCGTGTACCATATATTGGAGATTAGAACGATAACGTTATCGACGAAAAACACCCCTTTTTTCAAGGGTGCGTTTCGCCCCTTAAAAATCCGGTTCCGCAGATATAAAAAAGTACGTGTCGCCTATTTTGACCCATTCTACAAGCATGCCAATTTCGAGATTACACTCGTCAGTGTAATCGCCCAAATTTTAATATCCTTCAAAATGCAATGAAGGCAATTCATTTTTACGAGGGTGGGGTGAAAAGTTTCCGGCCTGACCAAGAAATGGTGCCACTAGGTCTAGTTTTGGAGCGGCGTCCTACAGTACCATTCCTACCGAGCTTGTATGTACAGTTTCAGCCCAATCGCTACGTTAGTTTGCGTTTGAGAGCACATTGCGCGAGACGCTTCCGTTGTTTTCGTAAAAATGGAAAAATTGGAAAAACGTGCTGTCATCAAATACTTCCATTTGAAAGGTTTTACACCAAAACAAATAAAAGAAGAGATGGATTCAGCACTAGGAGACTCCTCCCCATCATATTCAACTGTTAATCAGTGGGTTTCTGAATTTAAAATTGGTCGTGTGAGCACCTCTGACGAGCTTCGCTCAGGACGGCCCGTTGAAGTCACAACTTCAGAGATGATTGAAAAAAATCCATAAAATAGTGTTGGAAGACCGCAGGTTGAAAGTGCATGAGATAGCTGAGACCTGTAGGATGTCAGCTGAACGTGTGCGAAATATTTTGCACAAGCATTTGAACATGGAAAAGCTGTGTGCAAGGTGGGTGCCGCGTTTGCTAACGCTCGACCAATCGAGCGTTTGCTAACGCTCGACGCTACCGACAATTTGGCGCTGTATAGACGTAATCCAAACGAATTTTTGCGTCGATTCATAACTGTTGATGAGACATGAGTCCACCACTACACTCCTGAAAGTAAAGAACAGTCAAAACAGTGGGTTGGAAAAGGGGAACCAACCCCAAAGAAGGCAAAAACAATTTTATCGGCAAGCAAGGTTATGGCTACTGTTTTTTGGGATGCGAGAGTTATCAGAAATGTATCAGTGTTGATGGAGATTATGTTGAAAAATAAAGCAAAAAAAATTTTTAAATATCGTTTTTCTTGGTCAGGCCGGAAACTTTTCACCCCACCCTCGTATTCCGAAGTGCGATAGTTTTATTTCATCGGGAAGAGCAACCCCTCGCCGCAACACCGCGCGTTCAGTAAACTTTCTCGCAGCGGGGAAAGACTCGCGTGTCGACGAACACGGAAGGAAAATAGCCTAGCGGAGGAAATTTCTGGCCGCGCGTGCTTCGTTCAATCGATATGACAAAAAAAAGCTCGTCTCGTCTGATGCACTCAATTAGAGCGCACTGGCGCTTCTTAAGAAGAAAGGGACGCTCGTCGGCGCGCATGGCAATTACCGAGCGTTTCATACCTCGTTCGAATAACCGGTTTACGGCCCTTCGGCCCTACGTATCCGTACGGATTGCGTCATCGATCACCTGATGACGTTCATTTTATTCCTAGCCTATTAATATAAAAAAAAAATAGCCAAAAAATAATTTAAAAATTCATATTCAATACCAGCAGTTCCGAAACGGATCGGGACAATTTTTTCACAAGGAAATCGTTCGCAAAAGAAGAATTCTCGCTTCACTCGAGTTCGAGGAGGTACCGAAGGCTTGCTGTCAAGTATTTTGACCGAGATCCATCCTTTTAACGAAAAATCACGCAGTGGATCGTAACCCTCCCTCTTTTAGACATTTCCACATTAACGGGAATATCCAACTGTTCCTGGGGAGCTACTCGAATATTTATATCTCTCCTCCCCCCTCCCCCCCTCTCTGCCTCCCGGGCGAACTTCGTTTCTCGCGCAAGTTCTACCCATCCTTCAAGCCTTTAAACGTCTACTCGAGACTCTCTCGTCGAGCTCGCGCTGCGTCGTTGCAAAATTTGTAATTCACAAAGGGGACCGTCTCCATGCGGCGAAAGCCTCCGCGCAGATTGGCCTTTGACAGCGACAATCGAGGCTGGAGCGATCGCGCGCGCCACGAAAAATGATTATAAATATATCTCCGATGCTACCCTCGATGAAGAGAAATTTAATTATTACTGCATACACACTACGGTGGCTCAAATTTGAGCTTTACTTTACTTATTTTTTCTCACCGTCCAATTATCTTATTTAAAGAAAAAAAAATTGTCACGAAAGCTACGAGCGGGCGAAAAATATTTAGAGGACGCTCAAGTCTCGCAAAAAATCAAATTTTCATTAAAAAATCGATTTTTTCGTTCACTTCTCACCCCTGAATGTCACGCTTCATAATTTTTAAATTAACCCCGCGAAAGCTCTAGCCGGTCAATGAATATTTAGTGGTCGCTCAAGAGCTACGAAATTTCCAATTTTCTCCATTTTTTGAACTCTTCTCACCCATAAATTTGACGCTTTGTACAATTTTCAAAACAATCCGTTTTTTCTTCGGGTTGGGGTTTTTTTAGGGTTCATAAAAGACCTTCGAAGGTACATAGGGGAAAAACGGCGAAAATGTTCACATGTACATGTGTGTGTATTGAGATGGCCCAAATTTGAGCACTATTTTCTTTTTTTTTTTCTCACCATCCAATTATCTTCTTTAAAGAAAAAAAAATAGTCACAAAAGCTGCAAGCGGTCGAAAAATATTTAGAGGTCGATCAATCCTCGCAAAGATTCAAATTTTCATTAAAAAATCGATTTTTATTTCGTTCACTTCTCACCCATGAATTTTAAGCTTTATAATTTTTAAATTAACCTCGCGAAAGCTCTAGCCGGTCAATGAATATTTAGTTGTCGCTCAAGAGCTTCGAAATTTTCAATTTTAACCATTTTTTTACTCTTCTGACCCATAAATTTGGCGCTGGGTAAAATTTTAAAAATAATCAATCGTTTTTCTTTAGAAACAGATTTTTCAAATTTACCTCACATTACTAACCCAAGAATTATAATCTTTGTTCTCATAAAACACTTCTTTAAAGCCCTTGTCCGTAAACAAAATTATAGTTCCCCCGTTTTATCGGGTTAGAAGTGTGAGGCAAATTTAAAAAATCCGTTTCTAAAGAAAAAAAAATTGTTTTGAAAATTTTACGATTTAAATTTATGAGTGGTGAGAGAAAACAAATTCGCGACAATTGGAAATTTCGAAGCTGTTGAGCGACCACTAAACATCAATGACCGGCTAGAGCTTTCGCGAGCTTAAGGCGTTACCCCCACTTGTAGCGCAAAAAAGGCCTTTTTCATGAATTTTTTTAAAGAAAACTACAAAACTTTTTTAATCGATCAATATACTATCTTAAAGAACACATCTTGAAGAACTTTGAGTAATGTTTTTATTGAAAAATATTACATTGTTTAGTGGCAAATGGCCGTCAATGAAATAATGTTTTTATGTACACGGTCTGCGGTGACCAACATTGCGGCGAAGTGGATCATCTGAAAAAAATGCGGATGGATTTAGTCAAATATAAGTATAAATTAGTCTTTAATCGAAAGATTTTAAAAAATATTCATTTTTCACAAAATGGCGGACAGTCAAAGTTAATGGTTTGATTTTAACGAAAAAAAATCGAACGATTAAAGACTACATTTTTATGTATTAAATAAGCCTGCAAAATTTCAAGAAGATCGGTTCATTAGTGTTCGAGTAATCTTGGTCACCGACTTCAGAAATGCCATTTTTAGAAAAACGCGTTTAAAGTTTCAATTTCACAACGGATTCTTCTCTGTCAACGCTCATATCTCAGTCAATTTTGTTCGGATCGACTTGAAATTTTCAGGACATATTCTCAGATACTTATACTTCAAAAAAATGCAATAAAAAAAATCGATTTTTTCAAAATCGCAAGTGGGGGTAACCCCTTGATTCAAAAATTATAAAGCCTAAAATTCATGGGTGCGAAGTGAACGAAAGAAAAATCAAATTTTTAATGAAAATTCGAATTTTTGAGTAGCTTGAGCGACCTCTAAATATTTTTCGACCGCTCGCAGCCTTCGCGATAACTTTTTTCTTTTTTAAAGTAGATAACTGGACAGCGAGAAAACGAAAAAAAAATAGAGCTTAAATTTGAGCCACCTTAATACACACACACGTGAACATTTTAGCCATTTTTTGCCCTATGTACCTTCGAAGGGCTTTTACGAACCCTTTTGCTCCTCGGAGACCCCTCGGAGTGTTGCCCACATCCGATTGTTGCCTGGCCCCCTCTCGCGTCGGCACACGAGGGCACAGGGCAACTGCGGATAACGTCCGAAGTAAATGACTCACGGTTGGCTTTTCTTTGTCCGCTTCGCAGGTTGGCAGCAGCGCAAGAGGCGGCACAAAGGGATCCTGGATACGCGAGTCAGTACAGGAGAAGGCAGAGGTTGGCCGGACTGAGTGGTCTCGGTGACTGGGCTAGCTTTGGAGGGGAGGTAAGCAAGCTGAAGTCTTCTTATACGTTGCTTAGATTTGCTCAACCAATTGTGGCCACGATTTATTACACTATCAATGACGCAACGCTGCAAATTTCGAGTCGACGTGGAACGTTGTGATTTATCGCTGTCATAATCCATGACGAACAAGATACCGAAAATGACTTGCTTATTATACAGGGTGTCCCATTTTAATCTTACACCTGAATTTTCTCGAAAAATATTGCTCGGACGAAATATTGTGTGGAACAAAACTTCTAGGGATTGAAGGGGGACGTTTGAAAAAAATTTATTTGAGGAGCCAAAATTCAAAATGGCGGCGTTACAAAGGCTGACATGTTTTTTTCAAACGGAAACATAACTTTTTTTTATTGCCAAAAAATTTGTCAGCTGAAAACTAAAGACTTTTGTTGAAAAAATTTTTTGATAAAGTTCATAGTTTTCAAGTGAGAACATCATTTTCAATTATTTCAGATGTATCCAGGATTTGTGTGTGTGTGTGTGTGTGTGTGTGTGTGTGTGTGTGTGTGTGTGTGTGTGTGTGTGTGTGTGTTTTTCTACCCATCGTGATCAAAGTTCGTCAAGGATGTAAAGAAACACGTTTTTGGGTCTGAAAATGGCACAAACGCTATTAAAATGGAAAAAAAAACTATTTTTCATCGATTTTCCTCCAAAATTTTCTCATGAAATATCGTCCAAATTTGAAAACAAAAAACAAAAAAGACCAAAATTTTCAACAAAAAAGTTTGATTCTTTTTTTGTTCAAGTGGTCATACATTCGAAAATACAACATTGAGCGGCTTGCCGTGAGACATTTAGTCTAATTGTCCCTACCACCGGCATTTGCGGAGCTACACACACACACACACAAATCCTGGATACATCTGAAATAATTGAAAATGATGTTCTCACTTGAAAACTATGAACTGTATCAAAAAATTTTTTCAAAAAAGTTTTTAGTTTTCAGCTGACAAATTTTTTGGCAATAAAAAAAAGTTATGTTTCCGTTTGAAAAAAACATGTTAACCTTTGTAACGCCGCCATTTTGAATTTTGGCTCCTCAAATAAATTTTTTTCAAACGTCCCCCTTCAATCCCTAGAAGTTTTGTTCCACACAATATTTCGTCCGAGCAATATTTTTCGAGAAAATTCAGGTGTAAGATTAAAATGGGACACCCTGTATATACAATTATTTATCCCATGCAACTAACGAGTACCAGGATTGATCAAATATTTTAGTGCCTCATTTTAATGTGTTAATCGCCAATTTTTTCTTAATCTCTGTATACCGGGAGTCCCTCTTATCTCTGCCACCCGAAATAACTCGGTAATTATCGAAAAAAAAATGTTCCAGACAAAAGTTGTACGGTGTGAAGGGGGCCATCAAATGCGAACAATTTTTTTTGCTTCCGGTGGAGGCGCTTTTGCACAGTGAAGGTCACCTCCACTTTTTTAAATGCAATGGTACATTTTTTTCAACCATCTTGCGGAATACCTCAAGCTGCATAAAAAATATTAGGAGGTCAAAGTCGTTCAAGGTCATTCAAGGTCACCTATTAAAATGAAATAAAAATCTAAATATCTCGGATCACTGCCAAATATTTAGTGGTGATCCGAGATATTTAGATTTGTATCATCGATACTGACCTTGAATGACCTTGAACGAGTTTGACCCCCTAATGTTCTTTATGCGGCTTGAGGTGCTCCACAAGATGGTTGACAAAAAATGTACCATTCCATTTGAAAAAGTGGAGGTAACCTTCACTTCAGGGACACACTGTATATAGAGGGTGTCCTGTTATGAATGGATAATCCTGCAACTGTCGATAAGGTCAGATCATGTCCTACTATGTGCTGGAATTTCAGTTTAGTAAAAGTCACACCGTTTTCGAGATTTTGGGCTTTATGTAATTTTCTGCAAGAAATCATCTGCTTTTGGTTTTTCGCATGCCATTTCTACAAATGCTATGAATCGACAATAAATAAGCAACTTTTTAAAGTAATTGGCACGATATGCGTAGTACATTTTTTTACACGGCAGGGCATCAAAGCCAAATGTTCGAATTGGATTGTGTGAAAATTCTGCATAAGATCTTTTTTCATAAAGTTTCCTTAACATTTAAGGTCAAGATGAATACTTTTCTAGATAAAACAAATGACAAAGAGTGTTTTTTTTTCAATCGGGTCAAAAAAAGATATCATTTGTAGAAATGGCATGCGAAAAAGCAAAAGCAGATGATTTTTATCTCGAAAACGCTGGGACTTTTAGTAAACTGAAATTCGAGCAGATAGTACACTGAAAAAAAAATTCGTTCATCCATCCAATATTCAGTTGGTTTAACAAAATTGTATCTTTCAATACGTTCAACTTGATTTTTGATTGGCATAACAAAACGGAGAAGTTGGGCAGTAACCAAAGCTACATTTAAAGTATCTGCTTATTTAGCATGTCTGATCAACTGTTAAAACAACAAAATTTCGAAACAACAAAATGCATTTTGCACATTCAACGATTCTTTTTTCTCAGTGTGGGACATGATCTGACCTATCGACAGTTGCGGGGTTATCCATTCATAACAGGACACCCGGTTTATGTCCATATATAGCGACAAAAAAATCATTAGGGTGACAAAAATTTTTAAATGAAGCTCTGAAATTATCGTTCTAAAATGCCAAAACTAATTCAGTGTTTTAGTTTCTCAATTCTAAAACCCTTTGACTCTTTAGTTTCTAAATTACCTTTTTTGATTAACTAATTAATTTTTTCCTTATTCTAATTTTAAAAAGCGATTGAAAAAATTAATCTGATTTTATTTATTGTATTGTCTTTCTTAATTTTAAGTTTTCTCCTCTTAATTCTACAACGCTTTGACAGTTTCTTTAATTCGTGAATGGTAAAACTTATTCTAAATCACTAAAACACTAAGTATTTTAATATTTAGTTGATCCGAACGAACTTTTTTCTGCACAGAGAAAAAAATCATTTGGGGCAACGAAATATCTAAAGATTTAGTGTTTCGGTGATTAGGAACTAGTTTTAGTGTTTTAAAGCCGAAGAAACTGTTGAAGCAGTTTAGAATTAACAGATTAAAACATAAATTGAGAAAATTCAGTAATAAAAAAAAAACAAAATTCCAAATGCTTTTACAAATAAAAATAAAACTAGAATTAATTATGAAACACCAGAATACTCCATTAATCTGAGTATTCGTTAGTTCGATGGAATGAATAATTCTTAAAATAATCTAATATTACATTTTTCCAATGAATGTGTTGAAATCCCCCAATGACGAATTTAGTCAGCCCAAGTCATTATTTTCAATGCATATATATATAGAAAAAGATTCATGGGTATATGCGTATACACACATACAGGGTGTCCCAGAACTGAATGCGTTCTCCGAAACGGGGGGTTGGGGGTGAAAATCTGAGTCGATTGATACAAGCATGTGTGGGTCTCAGATCAACCCCTGAATTATTATTAATTTTTGAAGGCGGGCCAATCAGGTGCGCCCGCCTTAAAAAATTAATAATAATTCAGGGGTTGATCTGGGATCCACACATGCTTATATCAATCCACTCAGAATTTCACCCCCAACCTCCCAGTTAAGGCGTTACCCCCACTTGTAGCGCAAAAAAGGCCTTTTTCATGAATTTGTTTAAAGAAAACTACAAAACTTTTTTAATCGATCAATATACCATCTTAAAGAACACATCTTGAAGAACTTTCAGTAATTTTTTTATTGAAAAATATTACATTGTTTAGTGGCAAATGGCCGTCAATGAAATAATGTTTTTATATACACGGTTTGCGGTGACCAACATTGCGGCGAAGTGGATCATCTGAAAAAAAATGCGGATGGATTTAGTCAAATATAAGTATAAACTAGTCTTTAATCGAAGGATTTTAAAAAATATTCATTTTTCACAAAATGGCGGACAGTCAAAGTTGATGGTTCGATTGTAACGAAAAAAAACGGCCGTTTTTTGGCTATAAAACGGCCATTTTTTCGAAAAAAAAATCGAACGATTATAGACTACATTTTTATGTATTAAATAAGCCTGCAAAATTTCAAGAAGATCGGTTCATTAGTGTTCGAGTAATATTGGTCACCGACTTCAGAAATGCCATTTTGAGAAAAAACGCGTTTAAAGTTTCAATTTCAGTTTACACGAAGAAAATATTTTTTTTTGTAAACTTACATAGTCATCTATTCCGGGCCCATACAGAAGTATGGGCCCGGATACTTCAATATACTTCAAAATACTTCAAAAAAATGCTTCAAAAATAGTTCAAAAAAATACTTCAAAAAAATGCAATAAAAAAATCGATTTTTTCAAAATCGCAAGTGGGGGTAACCCCTTAAGAGAACGCATTCAGTTCTGCGACACCCTGTATATAAATGCGTAAACGCATGTCTGCATGTATCTTTTTCTTTTCCTTCCTCCAACCCTTTTGCACCAGCATCCCTTCGCGCAACGAATAACGAACCCGCGCGTTCTCCGTAGCGATAACTTTTCCAGCCCCGCGCCCGCCAATCCTCAACGAGAAGAAACTTTTTATTCTTTCCTCACAGTTTTGCTCGTTTCCTCATCTCTTGCCACGCAAAAATTCATTTCGCGAAGTGAACTCTCCCCGTGGCCGACGAAATGTTATAATTTCCTCCCTTTTCGTCGAGGCACTTCATCCGCAAAATTAATAAATCAGTTGTACGAGCTTTTTCTGTTTTTTTATTCACGATTTTCGCCAACAAATGAGGTGAGTTTTACAATGGACCGCTTTAGCTCTTACGGTGTGACCGTTCGATCGAAGGGTACGCATTGAACGTTGAATTTAACGGCTCTGCGCAAGCTTAGCGCTCGGAAAATAAATCGAGTTGCAATATTTTTTCTGGCTAGAGTATTGGGATGACGAGGACGCAATTTTACACACAATTGATGCATGGTCTTGGCAGGTTTGAGTTCTTTTTTAATTGGAAAATATTGATAAGCAATGAAGTTATTATTATTTAATTAAAGTGCCGCCGTTGCTGCATGGCCAACGGTGTAGATGATTCTGCTGGAGAAAAAATTGTTTTAGCATAATAATACAAGTTTCCTATGACTGGAGAGTTTTTTGATATTTTGAAAATAACGAAAATGACAAGCGGTTGAAAAAAAAAGTTCGATTTTCGACCAAAAAACAAAACAACTTTAATCATTTGTTATTAACAAATGGATAAACATACAAAAAAATTATCTAGTTATACAATGCAAAACGTTATAAATTGCGCGCTGAGCAAATTTGAATCGGACTCAAAGATTTTGAGATACGACTTACACCGTTTCATACAAAAGTTTCGAAAAAAATGCGAAAAACGAGTATATCGGATCGGGGTGGTTCGCCGTAGCGCAAAAATCCGAAGATTGACAAGTTATGACAATTTTTGTGCAGCCTCACAAAAATCGTCATAACACGGTAAATTTTTTCAATTTAAAAATAATCTTTGCTGCAAATGAAAATTGAGACCCTAGGCTACAAATCTATGCAATGGAAAATACTTTTTTCTTCAATTTCAAACTTTTGCAGATCTCTTTACTTTGTTGGGAGTGAACGCAGACCGAGGTGTAAAGCCAAGTCGAAAGATTTGTTGTCCCTTATGCATACATATTTACATATATAAATATAAGGGAAAAGGACATTCTGAAAGTGTCATAAAGGGTGGCTCAAAATGACCTGACATTTTAAATTGCACGCCATTTTTTTTGTGGAAAACATAGAGCACTAATCTTTGACAACTGGCATCAGGAAGTATTGGGGTTTAGTCATGGAGAATTACACGATCGAGTAACGTATATAAGTTGTTATTTGCTGCATTGTTACTGCATAGTTATTGCAAACGAAGTTTCATGGTCGTGTTATCTCGCGCCGCGGCGATGCCAATTGGCCACCGAGATCGTGCGATTTGACGCCATTGGACTTCTTTCTTTGGGCTTTTCTGAAAGGAAAAGTGTATGCCAATGATTCACAAACCATTCCGGAGCTCAAGGAAGCAATTGGACGCACCATTAAGGAGAGGGTAGGGGTTTCAGCTTGAAAAAAAAACACTTTTTTGCGATTTTTTTTCATCTATATGGATAGAGTAAATTTATTGAAACCTTTTGTACATTGTTAAGTGTCATTTCAAGAACATTCCGTGAAATTTGTACGCGGAAATATCCACAAACAAGCCGGTGACAAAGCTTTTCCAAGAACGCCTTTGGAAAAACACGATTTGCGGTGTTCACTGTATCTCAGCTAGAAATTATCTGAAATCAACTACCATTAAAATTGAGTCAAAGTATCATCAAATCCTCCCCCCAACGGACTTTGATCATTTTTTTTTTTTCATTTCTAAATTTTTGGTGGTCATGTAAAGTAAAGAGTGCTATTTTTCACGAAAAATTCCACCATTATGGGGGTGGAAAACCTCCTCAATGTAAAAAAAAATCTCAAACTATCCGTTGGGGGGAGGTATTTTATATGTAGAAAGTGTGTACCAAGTTTGAAATAAATCGGTCATGTAGTTTTCGAATGGCAGTGAACACGGACTTTGAAAAAGTAGTTTCGAGAAAAACGCGGCATCGGCTTGTTTGTAGATATTTTCACGTACAAATTTCACGGAATGTTCTTGAAATGTCACTTAACAATGTACAAAAGGTTTCAATAAATTTACTCTATCCATATAGATGAAAAAAATTCGCAAAAAAGTGTTTTCTTTTACGCTGAAACCCCTACCCTCCCCTTAATGAAATCAATCCGCAATTGTGCCAAAATGTTATTGAAAATTTCGTCAAAAGAGTGAACGTTTGCAAACAGGGACGAGGCGGCCATTTATCGGATATTGTGTTCCACACATAACCTCCATGTTTGTACCGTATATTAAAATAAAAACATTTGTACTTTTCAAATAAATAATAGGTTTTATTGATCAATTTAAGGGAGACTTTGTCCTTGGAGTGCCATATTTCAGGTGTTTACATTTTATTTTTTTTAAAGGAAACGAGTAAAGCTTTTTGAGTGCGGTTTTTTTCTTGCTTTTATTCATGATATACAGAAAGTTGAAAAATTTTTTTTTGAAAAAAAAAAACCAACATGGCGGCCGTTGCAGCTCCGCGAAAACAGGTCCTCAAATCGCGGGAGGTAAACGGCTGACATCACCGCCCCCTCTTTGTTGATCTGAAACACAAATTCAAAGCATATTATCAATCTGTGACCCTTTGGTCATGGAATGACGGATGGGTTTTTCGTTTAGTACAAATTTCGGAAAATGGCGACAATTAAAAAAATCGAATTTTCGCGTTTTTTTCGCATAAAAAGATAAATAATAAATACAAAAATGTATCTATCGAAAAAACGATCCGTCATTCGGTGAAGACATATTTTCTGAGTATGCTCTCCAAATTTCAGGTCGATATGTTAATTACAGCGGTCAGGAGAATGTCAGCCATTTTTAAAAACGTGTTTTCGAGAATAACGCGTTTAAAGTTTTGTAATGTGTTTACACAAATGTGTTTATAATTACCGCTAATCGGCAATGCCTGGTCCATAGAGGCATCCCTCCTCTTCTTCTAGCTGCTCATGTTAAGCCGCTAACATCTCCCGCTGCTTTCAAGGACAAAGTCTCCGTTAAATGTCAGGTCATTTTGAGACACCCTATGTCTATGTGCAATATTGGCCATCAGCTCAACTGTTTACCTCTTATGTTGATACTAATTTCTCAAAGATAGCATTAGTACAAGAGGTATTTTTATTTTTTGAAAAGTTTTTTTATTTTTCAACATGTTCCATTTAGTTAGTTGTGTGGATACAGATGGCTGTATTGGTGTTTGGCGATTGAATACACATTGAGCTGAGACGCAAATAAGTTTTTAGTTACCAATTATTGCCTGTTTGAACATTATGAACGAGTTTGTACCTAATTTTGGGAAATTTTCCAAAAATCATACTTACCATGATAACTCGAAATCCTGAGACTTTGGACTAAGGTAACCTAGGTTAGATATTTTCCTAACGAGGTGACCGAAAAGGTCCCTCGACCTATGAGGCCTCTTGAGGCTTTGCCTCGATCTTCCCAACACCCTGTATATCTAGATATATTAAAATGACAATTACGAGGAACGATTTATATGTATATTTTGGTTAAAATGTTGAAAAAGTCACGTCAAAGTCACTCAAAGTTGAATACGTCAAGTCAACAGTCAGAAAGAGTAAAAAATCAACCCCTTAAGGGGTCTTCTCACTTTAGACGTTAAAAAAGGCTATTTTCATGCATTTTTTTATAGGTTTATATTATAGATATTGATATCAAAGTCGTCACACTTAATAAATACAATTCCGAAATACATTTAAAAAAAAATTCTTTTAATTTTTTTAATTTAAGGAGGTTGGAGCGGTTCAAATGACGATTTATTCTTTTTTTTTTCAATGAACCTCAAAAAAATGCATACGAGGTACAGATTTATTCTGTATATGCTAATTTTTTGAAATATATAATTAAAGGGCAAAACTATGAATTTTAATATTTTTATTACGTAAAGTAGAAAAACTTTTGTTACTACCAACTTGAAAAAGTATAACATTATCGATGATTATTATGAAGAAAACTACGACAACGAATGTTTTACACAATTCACAATGAAATTTTGAGTAATTTATAATTATGCCTATTCATATTTACGTCGCGAGATTATTGGCCCATGGTTTACGATGGGCAAGATGAGGATTTTTTTCTAAATGTTTACAAAGGTTCAGTTTGCGTTAATCCGTTGTTAGCAAAGGTTTATCTTGGTGCTAAATGACAAAAAAATTACATAACCCTCAGCGTGGAAGTCTTGGCCATCTAACCGCACGTTAAATTATATACATTAAACTATTTTTTATATCTGGTGTTTGGTGGTGAAAAAAGTTGAAAAAATTCGTAAAGACTCAGTATAGTCTAAACAATAACGTGTATTTTTTTATTAAATTTGACCTTGGATTGTGGCTAACGCTCCAACCTCCTTAAGTCACTATTTATAGACGAAAATGGTAGTTTAAAAAATGTCCTAAAAAAATTGTAGATCTGCCCTGTTGATGAAATCTCGGAGATGGATCATCCGAAACAAAAAAAATCAAACGGTTTTAGACTCAGTATGTTAATGGCTATAGCGCATATCATACGATTTTTTATATATGCAAAAATAACAAAATGGCGGACGTTTTTCGAAAAAAAAAAACAAAAAAACGTGTTTTTTTCACCGTTTTTGGCAAAAAAAAGTAAATACCAAAATTTAAAAGAATCCTTGATATGCGCTATAGTAATTTCGAAGATTTTATCAACAAGTCGTCGAAAAACGTCGTCTCGAAAAAAAACGCGTTTAAAGTTTGTTTGAGTTACATAAATACATAAAAACTTTTTTTTTATGTAATTCGACAGTGTATTTATTAAGGCGTTACCCCCACTTGTAGCGCAAAAAAAGGCCTTTTTCATGATTTTGTTTAAAGAAAACTACAAAACTTTTTAATCGATTAATATACCATCTTAAAGAACACATCTTGAAGAACTTTTAGTAATTTTTTATTGAAAAATATTACATTGTTTAGTGGCAAATGGCCGTCAATGAAATAATGTTTTTATATACACGGTTTGCGGTGACCAACATTGCGGCGAAGTGGATCATCTGAAAAAAAAATGCGGATGGATTTAGTCAAATATAAGTATAAACTAGTCTTTAATCGAAGGATTTTAAAAAATATTCATTTTTCACAAAATGGCGGACAGTCAAAGTTAATGGTTCGATTTTAACGGAAAAAAACGGCCGTTTTTTGGCTATAAAACGGCCATTTTTTTCGAAAAAAAATCGAACGATTAAAGACTACATTTTTATGTATTAAATAAGCCTGCAAAATTTCAAGAAGATCGGTTCATTAGTGTTCGAGTAATCTTGGTCACCGACTTCAGAAATGCCATTTTCAGAAAAATGCGTTTAAAGTTTCAATTTCAGTTTACACGAAGAAAATATTTTTTTTTGTAAACTTACATAGAGTCATCTATTCCGGGCCCATACTTCCGTATGGGCCCGGATACTTATACTTCAAAAAAATGCAATAAAAAAATCGATTTTTTCAAAATCGCAAGTGGGGGCAACCGTTTAAGTGTAACAACTTTTATATCTATAATATAAACCTATCAAAGAAATTCATGAAAATAGCCTCGTTTAGCGTCTAAAGTGAGAAGGCCCCTTAAGGATTTGCATCGACCTTCCCAACACCCTGTATATCTACATATATCAAAATGACAATTACGAGAACCGATATATACATATATACGTGTATTTTTGTTGAAATGTTGAAAAAGCAGGTACCTGGTCTGCTGGTAATGCCGCCAGGCCGGGATCAGGGTGGGGCGGCTGGGGGCGGGGGCAGCAAGGGCCCCTCGTCCCTCTTTATCCTTAGCCACGATAACTGCATACGCAAACACACCCGCTTCATAATCGAGTGGCCGCCCTTCGAGTACGCCGTCCTAATTACCATCATCGCAAATTGCGTTGTACTCGCCCTCGAGGAGCATCTGCCAAAGCACGACAAGACCATACTAGCCCAAAAGCTCGAGGCAACCGAGATATACTTTCTCGGTATATTTTGCGTCGAGGCGAGCCTCAAGATCCTTGCCCTCGGCTTCGTTCTCCACCGTGGCTCTTATCTTCGCAACATCTGGAACATCATGGATTTCTTCGTCGTGGTGACCGGGTGAGCGATTCCAAATTATTCTACCAACTACGGGTACTCTCCCTTCAAACGGTCTGCAATTTATATTTATTGTAGCCAACCGTTGACAATGCGAAATGAGAAGGTGAACTAACCTTGCGACCGGTGCGGGCCATTTTCGTGACCTATGCCGTTGTCATATTTTCGATTATGTTAATTTATAAACCAGTTTATACTTGAAAGTTACGATGGGAAGAATAATTGCTATAAATTCAGTACAGCATATAATAATTGCTATTTTATTCATGATGATATTCAAAATAATGATATTAGCGTTAATAATAGATCGAATCTTCCATACAAAATATTATGTCATATTAAGACTATTGGTGAAAAATAATTGCTATTTGTTATATATTATTAATATTATATATAATCAATAATATAATGAAATATTAATAAATAATACTCAATTCAATATTATATATATGTATATATATATATATATATATATATATATATATATATATATATATATATATATATATATATAATAAATTGCAACTTAGTATTATATATTAACTAAATAGCAATTATTTTAACCATTAATTAATGGTCAAATTCACAACACAAAATAATATCCTATACAGTATTCGACAGTATGAAAAATAATTTTGCGTTATTAATATCATTATTGGTAAAAGATTTTCTGCGTATTGTCATCCAATAATAATAATATGAAATAATAATCTTTAACGATTCTATTATTTAAAATATTATTTTATATCGTTAATATTATTATTATATGACTATTTGAAAAATAATTGCTATATGTTGGCATTCGATAACAATAACGATACCAATAAATATTATTATTATGATACAAGGCAATCTTTTATACAGTACAGTTCTATATGTCATCACTTTCAAATATAGATATTTGAAATTAAAGATCGAAAAAATGGTCGGCATGGTTTGGTATTCAATAATTATTATTCTTATAATAATAAGAATGATAATAATTAGAATAAATTAATATAATATCGATCATTAATAACTATATTATATTAATATTAGTATTAATAATTAATAACATTATTATATTATTAATAATGATAATAATGCACAACATTCAATTGTTTCGACTGAAAATGAATGGGACGATTGTGGCCTACACTGGCTCGCATCTAATTTAACATAAATATCTATCGTTTGTCCATCTTGATCCTTCAAGCTCTCCTACCTCCTGCTGCAACATACCCACGAAATTACACTGGAAATTCCTTTCGAGAATGATAAAGCTAATTTCATAGATAATAATGAACAATTATATCTAGTGTTATTCGGAAAAAAGTCTCTTCGTGCAACGAAATGCAAACGCGCCTTCTCGACATTATTGACATTAAGCGATTTCCACGAGTACATTACTTTTACATGTCAATAATAATTGACTGATATTTATTCATGCCAGTCTCTCCGTCACTGACACGTTTTCTACGCTTTTCTTCGACGATTTTTGTTTTGACACTTCGAGGGAAAAAAAAGTTATAGTCTCTCGAGAAAGGAGAAATTCGTGAATTTAATCGTGACGGGGAGAAAAAAAAGGATGCGAAGCATACGTCAGCGAAATAAGGAAAAAGTTAGAAGGCAGTCGCGCTGATTAATGAAAGCGCGATTTCAAGCACAATGTGACAAAATTTTTAAACCCTCGCCAGTGCCATCCACTGTAGATCTTTTTTTGCCAAGTAGATGTTAAGATCGTGATCCCGCGAGAGCCGAAAGAGCTCGCGGTAGGCCACGTCGCCTCCTCGTGGGCAATACACGTATGGAACGTTCCACGCGAAATCGATCAATATCTCATCTCTTGGGCGACTCGATTACTATTTCTTTCCCTTTAAAAAAATGCTACTTTGCACTGTTCAAATTTTGTCTTCAAAATCGTCCGGGATTCTCACGGTAAATGATTTTTTATCGAAACTTGCATTTTATTCGAATTTGGGTGACTACGCAAATTTGGAACTGCAAAATTTCGAACAGAGAAAGATTTTTTTTAATGGTAATCATTTTTCATCATGGTCATTATAATTTTTATTATGTTGATGACAATTTCGATTTGTACTTTTGACAATAACTTTATCTCATAATTCTTATTATTTTACAAGTAGAGGTAATCATTTCGGTCACTTTGTTAGTAACTTTGTTTTCATATTTCATTCATTTAAAAAACGACGTTAGCCGACAATTTTAGTAATTGTTGTGATAACATTATTCAACATTAAAACCATTTCAATGACAATTCGATCTAATTTTTTTCCATCTTCATCCAATATTTTTTATTAATTCTATTGATAATCATAATAACAAGGGCAATAGAATTCAAGATGTAAATCCTTACAGTTTTGTTAATTTTTCTGCACCGTGAATTTAATTTCTTCACTTTTCTGAATTCACAAAAATATGAACGACCCCCTGCATCAATTGTTTCTCCGTTCAAATCAATGGGCCCACGACTAGTGAACGAGTCATTGAAAAAACTATTTCCATTGACATCGAGAAACTTAAATTCAAATAAGAAAAAGCGATTGAAACAAAAATGTAATTGAAAAAAGGCAAACGACGATTTAAAAAAGGGATAAATTTTTATTAGAAAAAAGAGAAATACATTTATTTTTAAAAAGAGAGAAATGTATTAAAAAAAATATTAAATAAAAATCTTTAATTAAAGAAAAAATAAACTTTGATTTAAAAAAATCCAAACTTCGATTTCAAAAAAAATGCCAAGACATTTTGTTCAACTCGAATTTGCTTGGAACGAACGATATTGCGAGTACACGAGCGTTTACCACCTAAGTACACGTAGACCTTAGGATTAAGGGCGAAATTCGCGACGAATGGTACTTCGTTGGGCGGATAGATTCTAGAGTGATCCTTGGAATTAGGTCGATGACCGTGTTCGCCGAAACAAATGTGGACGTCGACCTCCGTATGCTACGTTCCTTCAGGGTCCTCAGACCGCTAAAGCTGGTTTCCAAAATTCCAAGTGAGTCCAAGTCACCTCTACGAGAAACCACAGACGAGATTCTCTCGCTCTCAGTAAAAACGCAACAACAAAAAATAAGCAAACGAACTAGATAATACTTGTGATGAATAACGAGAGTCGGATTAATCCTAGGATTGTTTAGTTTGTGAATTATCAGTATTAGCCTCGCTTCCAATTACGCTGTTCGATCGTAACGTAAATTCGAATTACATAACAATAACAAGAGAGACAACTTTAGCCCGTTAGTCGAGTTGTTTTTATCCTGTGTGTGTGTGTGTGGAGTAATCAAAGTACAAAACCAGCCTGAAAGTCAGCATCACGCATTTTATTCGTTCGACAATTAAATTTCTTTTGATTGATCTCTGTTTTTTATATATATTTTTTTTTATTCGGTTCCTTAGTCTTCCAACATAATCGCTAATTATATAACGAGGAATATTATTACCATTAGGGGTCTGTTCGGTGTCTTAGACGAGTTGGTACGAATTTAGATTGTTCTATATAGTATCGAATATTACTATATATATATATATATATATATATATATATATATATATATATATATATAGTAATATTCGATACTATATAGAACAAATACATTTTGTCAGAATTTATTATAAATATAACATGATATATGTGTATGTGTGTGTATATATATATATGAATATATATATATATATATATATATATATATATATATATATATATATATATATATACATATACGTCGTAATACCAACGTACAGTGTCTGTCTCTCTTAGAGAAATTGAAAGCTAGCTTAGCTCTATTATTATTATTGTTAATTAGAAGAGTGGTGGGTATATATACTAAATGGCGAGTGGACAGGACACAACGAGCGGCTGCTGTGATTCGTAATATTCATTAGGAGCCAAGAATTAATTTTGCAAATGATAATTGTATACGTACCCGATTATTGTGTCCCTAGAAAGCTGAAACGTGTGCGTTAATATCTTTCCTTCAATTTAATATTTTTTATGAAAAAAATGACATATAAATTAATATATACATATATTTTTCTTTTGATATATTTTCCTATCTATTCGTAAGCCCGAGAGGCAAGGATGGCTAAATAAATAATATATATTTTTCTATCTATCGTTGGTATCATTCCTTCAATTTAATATATTTTATGAAAAAAATTATATATGAATGAATATTTACATATATTTTTCCTTTGATATATTTTTCTATGGACATTTATATATATATATATATATATATATATATATATATATATATATATATATATATATATCGCTAGAGAGTGATAGTTGCAAAAAATATATTTATACATGTATATGGGTAATTCCGCCAATTCCCAAAAGGCGCTCCAGCCGTTCAAGGGCTCCGGTCGTTTCGAAGTCAATTTGCAAAATTGTCTCCATGGCGTTGCACATGCACTTCGCAATTTTCGTTTACTTTCGTCGCCCCTTCCCCAGTTCTTACCGCACGACTTTTTATCGTCTTATTGATTGGTAGACGACGCGCCGATAAATTCGCGCATTTTTCGAATTGAATTTCAACACGCGTACGTCAAGTTGAAAGGGCAAAAGAAAGAATTTTGAAAAAAAAAATGGATTAATCGTGCGTCATTTTTGGAGATTTTTCATCGGCAAACAAATTCCTGAAAGATTTACATGGATAACGAAGGAACAAAATTTTAAATAGGTATTGAAAAACTTTCTTTTGAGAATATTCTTTTTGCTGGAATTATCTGGAATTGCTGGAATTATCCATATGATGTAAATAAATATAATATGACGCTGAAGTTTGCATCATTGGGATGCAACGAATTTTTTGTTCATTTTTCATTTCTTTATTTGTATGCTTATTAAGGCCTTAGGCCAATTTAAAGGCCGAAAAATGGGCTTTTTGGGGATTTTTTTTAGAAAAACTACAAAATAAATCGAGATTACAAAACAGAGTGTTTATCATACATATCAGTGAGTGTATAAAATAATTTTTTTGAAGCGATTCATTTCAAAATGGCGGCTGTGCAGCGTTTATCTCAAAACTGCATTTTTTCAGTTGGCCGGAAACACAACTCCGACAATTTTCAACCGATTCACTTGAAATGTTGAATATATCTTGAAAAATACATTGTCTATGGAAGTACGTAGGATTTTTTTTTTATATTGCATAGTTCATTTGTTATTAACAATTATCTGACGATTTTTTAGGCAAATTTGTGGAAAGTGAAAAATTTGCCTAAAAAATCGTCAGATAATTGTTAATAACAAATGAACTATTTACGTACTTCCATAGACAATGTATTTTTCAATATATATTCAACATTTCAAGTGAATTAGTTGAAAATTGTCTGAGTTGTGATTCCGGCCAACTTCAAAAATGCAGTTTTGAGATAGAACGCTGCACAGCCGCCATTTTGAAATTAACCGCTTCAAAAACATTATTGTATACAGTCACTGATATGTACGATGAACACCCTTTTTTGTAATCTCGATTTATGTTGTAGTTTTTATGAAAAAAAAAAACACCAAAAAGCCTATTTTTTCGGCCTCTAGAGTGGCCTGACCCCTTAAAAGACTTTTCTTGTAAATTGGGGTCGTAAACCTTCAATAAGAATACGTAAACCCGTTTCAGTGATTTTCACGGCCAAAAAAAATTCGAGGTATCAAATAATTGATTTTCGTCGCACTCCAATGATATGCATAATACTATATTAATACGCGTTTGTTTTTTTTAAATAAATTTTTTCCTAGGGTAGGTAGTACGGCTATAATTGTGTACTCATATATATATATATATATATAATATAAATGTGTATATATATATATATATATATATATATATATATATATATATCGTATTTATTACACCAAACCAAAAGGACGAGGCTGAGGGTCGTCAACTCCATCCGACCTACGTATGCCTATCTAGTCACATATACCGCTATTTTTATAGACACACAACCATTGAATAATAGATTCAACTATAAATTGGTAAATACGTGTTTCTAGAGCAGTACAACGTATATCTATATATTATAACGTGAGAGCCCGTGTTTGCTAGAAATCGTACTTAGGCACCCGAAACCAAAAACCTTTTCGCGAGCAACGAAGAGTCTCGCAATCCCTACGAATCCGCGTCGAGCAAGCTCGCAGTTCCGTTCAGCTCTTCCTTCACCACACTCGTTCCTTTTTAACCAACCCCCTCCGCCCTTCTCCGCTGGCCTTCTTCTATCGTATATAGTTCACGTAACCCCGCGAGCTCCTCCAGGAACCTTCGACCTCGAGATACCCACGCCCGTTATAGAGCGTCTATTCGGCGTCTTTTCATCCGACGGAATCACGAACATATATATATATATATATAACCTCAAGGGTAGCAAAGATTCAAAACGATCATACAAAATGATCGCGTATGTCCGAAAAGATTTTAAGGATCATGGTCGATGGTTCGAAGAGATGCATTTTTTCAATGTTTTTTTCATTCAATTAGAAATGATTTCCAAGTAACATTGAAATTTAGGAAGGTGGGAATGATTTCTTTTGTATTCTCGATTTCTCGAAGGAATCGAGAAAAAATTAAGGGAGGAAAATCCGATTTTACGCGGAAGAAAAATCATTCGTGTCGATCCAATGGATCGAGATGACTGCGCCAGTGTGCAAAGGGCTCGTTGAGTTGAAAAGGGGTCCCCAAAGGACCTTAAATGCTTGTTGAGAAAAAAGAGGCCCTGAACCTTAGGACCCTGAACCTTAGGCCTGAACCTTAGGCCTGAACCTTAGAACCCTGAGGACCTTAGAGACTTGTTGAGAGGAAAATAATTCTTAAAGGACCTCAAAGGCTTGTTGAGAAAGAAAAATCCTTAAAGGCCCTTAAAGGCTAGTTGAGAAGCAGGAGGTCCTTCAAGGACCTAGAGGCTTGTTGAAAAAGGGGCTCCTTAAAGGACCTTAAAGGCATGTTGAGAAAAAGGGGGTGCCTTGAAGGACTTTGAAGGCCTGTTGAAAAAAACGAGGTCCTTAAAGGACCTTAAAGGCCCGTTAAAAAACGGGGTCCTTGACACGGGGTTCTCATATCCAAACTCTGATCACCGCCTCCATTTTCCTCGCTCTCCGTTTTTTTTCACCCCCTCCCTTCTTCATCCTCCATATTTCTCTCGTTATTACCATACTTAGATTCACGGTAAAAAGTTACTTTTTTGTTCTTAGGCTAGCGAATATCTATAGTAACTAGCGAGTAGTTTAAGTAATTTAAAAAAAAACACATTAGCTGAATTAGCGTAATAGAGTAGTAGGTAGTAAAGTGTGGCGGGTGTGTGTGTGTGTTTTTGGGGCAGGTTCATCACGGCGTTCCCGCAAGGCTTAAAACTGGATATGGATCTGCGCACGTTGCGCGCGATACGCGTGTTGCGACCGCTCAAACTAGTCTCCGGCATACCGAGTGAGTACAGCGTTACGCCAATTATTGCCAGAATCGTATGAGCACAAAAAAAAAGAACAAAAAAGATCACTAGGCGTGTAGGCAATAGTGACGAGTAGGGAGAAAACGAGACGGGGGAAACTCGAAAAGGGGAGAGAACCGATGAGGCGCGAGAGCGAGGAGATCGGACGAGGAGATCGAGAAAAAAACGTCTCGCATTTCGATCTATTGGATCAATAAATCAATTGATTCTCGATTGAAAATTAAGAAAACCTTGCGCTTGGAGGCGATTTTTCGTTGGGTTTGTTTGTTTGGATCGTTTTTGGCTCATTCATGGCTTAATCCTTGATTGAGGATTAATACGAGGTTGAGCTTAACCAAAAAGGCTTGTGAAGAATTAAGAAAAGTGTTGAATTTTGATACAACGTTTGCTTGGGTTTACCTTTGGATCATTCCTTGGCTGAGCATTTATTTGAGGTCGACCTTAATTAAAAAAGCCTTATTGAAAACAAAGAAAAGCTTTCATTTGAATGCATGGTTTGTTTGGGTTTATCTTAAGATTATTCCTTAAATGAGGATTTATTTGAGGTCAGCCGTAATTGAAAAGCCTTATCAAAAAATTAAAAGCTTGCATTTCAAAACAAAGTTTGTTTGGGTTTATCTTTGGATCATTCCTTAGTTGAGCATTCATTTGAGGTCGACCTTAATTTTAAAAAGCCTTATTAAAAATGAAGGAAAGCTTTCATTTGAATGCAAGGTTCGTTTAGGTTTATCTTTCGATTATTCCTTAGTTGAGGATTTATTTGAGGTCGACCTTTATTTAAACACCTCATCAAAAAGTATAAAAGCTTGCATTTCAATACAAGGTTTGTTTGCATTTATCTTTGGATTATTTCTCAATTAAGGATTCATTTGGGGCTGACCTTAATTAAAAAGCCTTATTGAAAATTAAAAGAAGCTTTCATCTGAATGCAAGGTCTGTCGTAGGTTATCTTTGGATTATTGCTTAGTTGAGGATTTATTTGAGGTCGACCTTAATTAAAAACTGCTTATCAAAAATTAAGAAAAGCTAGCATTTCAAGGCAAGGTTTGTTGAGGCTCATCTTTGGATTATTTCCTAATTGAGGTTCGCGGTTGACCTCAATTGGAAAAGCTTGCGAAACATTTCAAAAACCTCGCGAAAAATCTCAATTGAAACGATTGATTCAAAATTTCGTGAACTTTTAATACAACATCGAAATTATAACTTATAAGCTTTGAAAATTGAGAAAAATTGCCAGCGAGCTGATGAACTCGATTCAGTCTCGATCTTATCTCGTCCGGCGAAAAAATAGGGCGCAAACGTTCTCTTCGCAATCTCCCGTACAATGCGCACGCAACATCACCTAATTCACTTCGCCGTATCCCGGCTTTCTTTTGTTGTCTCGTGAACAGGTCTACAGGTGGTGTTAAAGTCAATCATCAAGGCGATGGCACCTTTACTGCAGATCGGATTGTTGGTACTCTTCGCCATCGTGATATTCGCCATTATCGGTCTCGAGTTTTATTCGGGTACCTTGCACAAAACGTGCTACAGCATAGAAGATATCAGTGAGTATCATTCGAACAAAGTTGACGATCGTGAATAATAGCTTGATGAATGATTTTTCATAATTCAGATAAGTCAAATAATTTTAATAATATAATTAACTCAAATAATTCAAATAATTCGAATGATTTAAATAACTCAAATTATTCAAGTTATTCAAATAATTTGAATGGTTTAAGTTGTTTGAAAAATTTCCCCAATTTATTGAATGTTTCTAAATTACCAGGAGATAATAAAAAATAATCGGGTATGCCAAAAAAACTGTGGTATTTCGAAAAAAAATACACCAAGTCGAGTGTAATCCCTTGAAACTACGAAAATACAAAATATTATATATATATATATATATATATATATATATATATATATATATGTATATGTATATGTATATATGTATGTATATATGTGTGGGTGTGTGTGTATGTATAGATCGCATGAATTACTGATATATGAAGTAGATAAAAAATATATCAAAAATGCGAAAAAAAATCGGCAGAATTTCCAAAAATATAGCGCACCCAGTACAGCCCTTCAAAGCATCCATCAATAATATATAGAACAAATACAAATATTACCAAACGTAAAAAAAAGCATCTAAAATTCCTGAAGAAAATAACAAAGTGGAAATATATAAGTACACGACCTTGGTGTAGAAACTTGAGTAAAACGTCTGTGCACCCGAGAATCAGAAGAATATGGGGCCGTCCATACCGGTACGGATTTTCCACAGTTTCCCGGTACCCTCGGCAAATACGGCTAGGAAGTGATAGGAATGGGTTCAAGAGGGAAGACGCAAAAACCCGCAAGAGCATAGGTAGAAGTTCAGGAACTAAATACAGGAAAAAATTAATGAGTCATTATCTGTAAATTTGTCTCGTTAAATAAAAATAAATATATATCTATTTCATATATACAGGGTGTCCCAGAACTGAATGCGTTCCCTGAAATAGGGGGGTTGGGGGTGAAATTCCGAGTCGATTGATATAAGCATGTGTGGGTCTCAGATCAACCCCGGAATTATTATTCATTTTTAAAGGCGGGCGCGCCTGATTGGCCCGCCTTTAAAAATTAACAATAATTCAAGGGTTGATCTGAGACCCACACATGCTTATATCAATCGACTCAGAATTTCACCCCCAACCCCCCATTTTAGGGAACGCATTCAGTTCCGCGCCACCCTCTATATTTATATATTCCATGTAATTATATAAAAATATAAACGTTGATTTATATAGAAATAATATTATATTATATAAAATATTATATAGAATTATTTATATTTTTCAAATTATTTATTACATAGAAAACGTGATATAGAAATAAATATACATATAAATATATGCACGTTGTCTTCCTATCTTCTCTTCTTTCAAACAGAAACTATAAAGAAATGAAAATAAGAAAATAATGCCCACTGAATAACAAATGCGTCGGAATGCGTCGCGTGATCGCGAGCTGACGATAAAAGTTTCAATGTAATATCAATCTTTGCAATTGCGTTTCAAACTAACTCAGACGGCATTGAGCAACAAGGGGTGTGGGTCTCGTGTCGCCGAATCTCCCGCGTGAGCGTGCGACTTTGCCCCATTTACGCTGCACACACACGCACACACACACACATACATATATACATATATACATATACATACATATACATACATATATATACATATACATACATATATATACATATACATATACATATATATATATATAAACACATCCATATATACATTACGGTTCCATTATTATAATTATTGTTAATGCGTCAGACCGCGAGTCCTACGTGTGTATGCATAACGCGAGAAACGTATTACCAAAGCGAGCGCACTCTCCCGCACGCTAATTTACTCTATGTTTGCCGGCGTTTATAACCCGCGCGGCGCGGGCGAGAAACACGCCGCAGGGGCAATAAGTCTTCGCGAGATCTCACTATGAGATTCGATATAATCGATAGCGCGGTTATGCCCTTATTATACGATACGTTAACTGTGTAACTTTGTTGCATTATTATACATGATGTCCCTCTTATCTCTGCCACCCGAAATAACTCGGTAAATATCGACGTTGCAAAAAAAATGTTCCAGACAAAAGTTGACGCTGACGCACAGTGAAGGTCACCTCCACTTTTTAAAATGGAATGGTACATTTGTTTTCAGTCATGTTGTGGAGCACCTCAAGCCGCATAAAAACATTAGGGGGTCAAAGTCGTTCAAGGTCATTCAAGGTCAGTAACGATTATACAAATCTAAATATCTCGGATCACTACCAGATATTTGGTAGTGATCCGAGATTTTTAGATTTGTGTTTCATTTTAATAGGTCACCCTGAATGACCTTGAACGACTTTGACCCCCTAATGTTTTTTATGCGGCTTGAGGCGCTCCACAGGATGGTTGAAAAACAAATGTACCATGCTATTTAAAAAAGTGGAGGTGACCTTCACTGTGCGTCAGCGCTTCCACCGAAATGAAAAAAATTGGTCGCATTTGATGGCCCCCTTCACACCGTACAACTTTTGTATGGAACATTTTTTTGCGACGTCGATAATTACCGAGTTATTTCGGGTGATAGAGATAAAAGGGACACCCTGTATATACAGGGTGTCCTAGAACTCAACGTCAAGCCGAAACGGGGTGACAGGATTGATTGTAACCATCATGAAAAAGATCAGAAAAAAAATCTGGGCATTTAAGAAAAACCTAGAAATTTGGTCAAACTGTAACCATTTTTCGGTTATTGTGGTTAATTTTTATTATTTTTGTTCATTTAAACTTTGGAACCGTAACCCTAAATAACATTTCTAGAATCACAGTCAAAAATAATGACACAATTGCCCCACAAGTGTCCTAGAATTAAGACTGTTTTTTGTTAAACTATGAATTTAAAATTTTCAAAATAGATTTTTTTTCTGATTTTTCTCATGATGGTTACAATCAATCCTGTCACCCCGTTTCGGCTTGACGTTGAGTTCTGGGACACCCTGAATATATATATATATATATATATATATATATATATATATATATATATATATATATGCACAGGGTAACAATCATAGCGTGGCCATACTTTTTTTTTCGTAAGAGTCTGGTGCATAAATTTTGCGACTAAGAAAAATATAATTTTCCATGGGTTTTCAAGTCCTCTTGAAAAACAAATATAGCTTATTTTCATGATGAGAAGTATTCGCCAGAAAAAATTGAGCATTCTGAAAAAACATCCAATTTCCATTTCGACTACAGTGGTATGAAGATAATTCAATTTTGAATAGGAAACACTCCGGAAAAACTTTTTCTGCAACCTGTCGTAGGAAAAAAAAATTATCAAAGATGCATTTTGAAGCGGACAAATGGAATTGAATTCCATTGGAAAAAAGTTCTCTAGGAGTATTACGTAGTCGAAATTTATTTATCTTTATTCTAGTGAACTTCGAATGAAATTTTGATATTTTTCCAAAAGTCTCAATTTTTCTGGCCTATGCTACTCATAACGAAAATCCGCTATATTTTTTTTCGAATGGGATTTGGAACGCCATTACATGTCTTATTTTTCTCGATCGCAAAATGTCCGCGAGAGACCCTCAAAAAACGTTTGGTCACTTTATAATCGTCACATACACGGCTCTTTAATTTTTTAAATAAACGAATGTTTGATTTCCGGTAAATACCGATCGTTAAGGCCTTAGGCCACAGTAACGGGTATGAAATCATGTACGAATTAAACAATTTTTTTCGTATGAAAAAGTCATTCACTCATAAAATTAATTACACATCTATTTAGTATGAATATCAAACTGTTAGAAAATATATGTTTTTTTTTTCGATGGACAAAATGGCCGACCACTAATATTTTCTTTTGTTATCTTTTTTTAGGCGCTCAGCGGCGTGACATTTAGCATCCACAATTTTTTACCTAGAACAGAAAACAAATTTCTCGTCAATCTACATTAGAATACCCAGAGAAGTACGTACGGAGTTTAAAAAATATTGTTTTATTCAAAAGTTGTGGGTATTTGAACTTAAGAAATGAATGTTCAGTGAAAAAATTCGTTATAACTGCTCATAAACTGCTCATAAAATGAAAAGTTTTCGATTAATCAGAAATTCCGTACGTACGAGGGTGGGGTGAAAAGTTTCCGGCCTGTCCAAGAGATGGTGCCACTAGGTCTAGTTTTGGAGCGGCGTCCTACAGTACCATTCCTACCGAGCTTGTATGTACAGTTTCAGCCCAATCGCCACGTTAGTTTGCGTTTGAGAGCACATTGCGCGAGACGCTTCCGTTGTTTTCGTAAAAATGGAAAAATTGGAAAAACGTGCTGTCATCAAATACTTCCATTTGAAAGGTTTTACACCAAAACAAATAAAAGAAGAGATGGATTCAGCACTAGGAGACTCCTCCCCATCATATTCAACTATTAATCAGTGGGTTTCTGAAGTTAAAATTGGTCGTGTGAGCACCGCTGACGAGCTTCGCTCAGGACGGCCCGTTGAAGTCACAACTTCAGAGATGATCGAAAAAATCCATAAAATAGTGTTGGAAGACCGCAGGTTGAAAGTGCATGAGATAGCTGAGACCTGTAGGATGTCAGCTGAACGTGTGCGAAATATTTTGCACAACCATTTGAACATGGAAAAGCTGTGTGCAAGGTGGGTGCCGCGTTTGCTAACGCTCGACCAATCGAGCGTTTGCTAACGCTCGATGCTACCGACAATTTGGCGCTGTATAGACGTAATCCAAACGAATTTTTGCGTCGATTCATAACTGTTGATGAGACATGAGTCCACCACTACACTCCTGAAAGTAAAGAACAGTCAAAACAGTGGGTTGGAAAAGGGGAACCAACCCCAAAGAAGGCAAAAACAATTTTATCGGCAAACAAGGTTATGGCTACTGTTTTTTGGGATGCGAGAGTTATGAGAAATGTATCAGTGTTGATGGAGATTATATTGAAAAATAAAGCAAAAAAAAATTTTTAAATATCGTTTTTCTTGGTCAGGCCGGAAATTTTTCACCCCACCCTCGTACTTCTCTGCTAAATGCAATTAGGAACATAACTTTAAAATTTGAAGTAATTCGAGTGAAAATTGTTGAAGTTATTTGTCACACCAATTGGAAAAAAGCTGTTTCGAGAAGTTTCGAGTAGTCGGCCATTTTGCACATCGAAAAAAAAATATATTTTTTCTAACCGCTTGATATTCATACGAAATAGATGTGTAATTAATTTTATAAGTGAATCACCTTTTCATACGAAAAAAAATTGTTAAATTCGCACATGATTTCATACCCGTTACTGTGGCCTAAGGCCTTAAAACCTTTATCAAATGGGCTGAAATATACCCGAAGATGACTCCGAAACCATTGGGATTCGGATCGTTTTGGGCTTCGAAAAGTGTACAACGATCTGATCCAGATCGTATGGGCTTGAAGTTTGCATTTTTGAAGTGCAGCGAAAATTCTTTTCACTGTTTATTTTCATTATTATTCAAACCATATTTTACAGAATTTGGTTGTAGATCGCCAAATAAGAATCCTCAAAAATGTTTGCGTGATTTTCGTAGCCCAAATCTGCCAAAGGAAATTTCGGGGAGGAAAAAAGAATGTTTTTCGTTGTATGGCTGGGTACTCCAAAGTCATCGGATCGTTGACTCTCTGAGGAGCTTCGGTCGTACGTTTCATTTGATTTTTATTCGCTCCGCAGATCACATATTAATGGAAGGCGAAGCGGCGAGCCCGTGCAACACGGATTACGAGCCTGATGCACCGCCGGGTGCCCACGTATGCGATTCAAACGTCTCGGTATGCATGGATCAGTGGGACGGACCAAACAACGGTATCACCAGCTTCGACAACATCGGCTTCGCCATGCTCACCGTCTTCCAGTGTATCACTATGGAGGGCTGGACTGCCATATTGTACTGGGTAACGCGACAGTGATATGTTCCTCAGTGTTGCAAAATTCGTTAAAACCCACACCCCTCTCGTTCATCGCCTTATGTGTTTCTCTCTTTCTCTCTGTCCTCCTTCTTGTCCACTTTATTTTGTGATGCCTGTCAACGAAAAATCTAACTTCATTTTTCAATCAGATACATGAGAATTCAATATTAAACATTTCTCATGTTTATTATTAGCTACAAATTCGTATTTTTTATTTTGCTTCAATGAAATAAAAGGGAATTAAATTTATTTTGTTTTTATTGAATAAAATTAATTAAATTTTATTCGTTTTATTCGATCAAATGAAATTAAATTTATTTTGTTCTTATTTGATAAAATCAAATAAAATTTATCTCGTTTTATTTAAAAGGTTTAGTGATTTATGTAAAATAAAATTTATTTTCTTTTATTGGATACAATAAAATTCATTTTCTTCCATACGATATAATCAATTTTTTTCTTTTATTTGACCAGATCCAATTTACTTTCTCTTATTTGATAAGATATATTAATAAAAAATTGATGATTTTTTATTTTTATTTCAATCTCCCACCCTTTGAAGAGGGTACGAGACTTGTCACTTTTACAATTACCACAATTACGTGTTTTTCAACCTTCGAAAAATGTTCGATCTCAGCATTTTCTCAGTCACGTGTACGCGAGCCTTGCTTTTTTCGTATTTCGTCGTCTATATGGCAATCGATGTTTGGGTTTATCTCGCCGACGATATTCGTCGATCGAGCGAGAAACGACATTTTTTTATCCGCTAGTGTCATATTTTATTTGTGTGCTATTAATGTTGTGTAACGTTTTCTTCGTTTTCTTCTTCGTTCCTCAGATAATCGCAATCTTCGTGTCGATCTGCTTGTCGTTCGATTTTTTATTTTTCTCCTTGTCGGCAATAATATTTGCTTGTATAGATTTTTTTCCAAAAACGTCAGTGTATAATTTATCTTTTCAATATTCAAATATATAATTACAAAAAGTTATATATTTAATTGTATATCTGAACAATTTGCAATTACAATTGCAAGTATAATTATAAATTATTCAAATCTGCTCGTCGGCAATAATATTTGAATATATAATGTAAAAAAAACGTCAGTGTATAATTTATCTTTTCAATATTCAAATATATAATTACAAAAAGTTATATATTTTATTATATATCTGAACAATTTGCAATTACAATTGCAAGTATAATTATAAATTATTCAAATCTGCTCGTTGCTCAATTTTTTTCTCTCGTCGTCGGCAATAATATTTGAATATATAATTTTTTCGAAAAAACGTCAGTGTATAATTTATCTTTTTAATATTCACATATATAATTACAAAAAATTAGATACTCAATTATATATTTGACCAATTTGCAATTACAATTCCAAGTATAATTACAAATTATTCAAATAATCGTTCCATTGTTTAGTGTCCTTTTCATTGTTTTCTCCATAACCCACAACCCCTCAATTATTTCATCCCCTAATTACTCCTGCCCTCATTCGCCTCCCAATCCGCCCCCACATTATTCACGTACACAAATTGACACGTCCGATCGAACAAACACCTCGTCCTCACAAATCCTCAAACGATCCCAAAATCTTTGTCTTCCGGATGGATGTGCAACCAAAAAGAAAGAAAAAAAAAGCGAACACTGATGTATATATTGACTTTGCTCAGTATGACACTGTCAGTTTCAACCCTTTTGATATACGCAAATACGTTTTTCGATCTCCGTTTGTACACCTCTTAATATATATCTCAATGTTACACGTGTGTCTCCAGCCCTCGAGGGACGTTCGAAAAATTCACCCTTCCTTTTATTCTGTTTCTCTTACGAAACAAAATTATATTTATATATATATTTATGCCGATCTGCAATGGCGATATTCGCGTCCCTTGAGGGTCCGGGGACTTTCGATCGGTCGAGCACGAAACTTCCGTCGCGATCAATCGCGATTGCTCACAGAAATTCGCCGATCGCCGATCGAATCTCACAGTAGAGCAAACGTAAGTATGGACGGGGTTGCGTTTTATTTCTTTTTTTTTAACGATCTCGGTGTCTTCGTCTTTTCGTTCTCTAGCGAAGAAAAAACAAGCTTTCAGTTCTTCTGGAAATTTTGGATGTACGTCAGTAGGATGTACGTCAGTAGGAAAAAAAAGTTTGACTTTCGACTAAAAAAGGATAGTTTTATTATTTAAATTTATTTAATTTTTGAAATTTTATTTAATTAATTCAATAATTTAATATCAACGAATGGATGAACATATAAAAAAAAATCATCTGGTCATACGAAAGAAAATGTTATGAATCGTGCTCTGTCCGAATTTTAAGTAAACGGACTCGTAGATTTTAAGATACGAATTGCACCCTTTTATAAAGCATACTTTCGAGAAATACGCTAAACGAAATAGCCGGTTCCCTTCACGAAAATCTTCATTACTATGTCAATTTTTGAATCTTTTACAAAATTCTTGTTGCAAATTAAAGTTAAGCGAGGACACCATTGTGATGGGCCGAAAAAACGTCCGTTTTCCGATTTTTTTTGTCCACTAAATTATTTATTTTGGATTTGGAAAAAAGGTATGTTATTAAGCATACATTAAACTTATCCCGTGGACATTTTTATAAAAAAAAAAAAAAATTAACGACGTTATTGAGGTGTAATCGAGCCTCTGTATGAAAAATGTGGTCCAACGGCTGGATCGATAACTGGACAATGACAACTTGATGACTTGACGACTTGATAACTTGGCAACTTGACAACTTGATAACTTGACAACTTGAGAACTTGACAACTTGATAACTTGACAACTTGATAACTTGACAACTTGACAACTTTACAACTTGATAATTTGATAACTTGACAATGACAACTTGATAACTTGACAACTTGACAACTTTACAACTTGATAATTTGATAACTTGACAATGACAACTTGATAACTTGACAACTTGATAATTTGATAACTTGACAATGACAACTTGATAACTTGACAACTTGATAACTTGACAACTCGATAACTTGACAACTTGATAACTTGACAACTTGATAACCTGACAACATGATAACTTGACAACTTGACAACTTGATACCTTGACAACTTGATAACTTGACAACTTGATAACTTTACAACTTGATGATTTGATAACTTGACAAAGACAACTTGATAACTTGACAACTTGATACCTTGCCAACTTGATAACTTGATAACTTGATAACTTGCCAACTTGATAACTTGACAACTTGACAACTTGACAACTTGATACCTTGACAACTTGATAACTTGACAACTTGATAACTTGACAACTTGATAACTTGACAACTTGACAACTTGATAACTTGACAACTTGATAACTTGACAACTTGATAACTTGGCGACTTGACAACTTGATAACTTGATAACTTGACAACTTGATAACTTGATAACTTGACAACTTGATAACTTGATAACTTGACAACTTGATAACTTGACAACGGTTGACCTGAAAAATAAAAATGTTTTATAATTTATATAAATGTGGTTCTCATTGTACGGAGCCGTTTTTCGATGAAAAAAGTTCACAAAATCTCGTGTGTTAAAAAAATTTATCATTTTGGCAATATTTTTACTCGTATTCGGGGCCTTAAAAAATACTAAATAAAAAAACGGCTACGTACAATAATAGCTACTGCAATTACGGATTTTTGTTTTTTTTTTTTTTAATTGAAAATCGGTCAATTATAGCTAGAGTTACACTGACCAGGTCGCGAAAAGTCGTTTCGAGAAAAACGCGATTGAAAGTTTCATGATACGTAAATTGTTGGGCTACCTGCTCTCCCTAAATCGTCTGTAGCTTGGTCAATTGTCAATATCTAAACTTGAATTTTTTTTCACATATTCTTGCATATGTATACTTTGATAAAATGCAAAGGAAATCCATTTTTTACCCGTCACAGTGGTGGCCTTAAGGAGGTTGGAGCGGTCCAGTTGAGTCGAACGATGGTTCATGATTTTTTTCCAATGAATCTTACAAAAATGCATACGAGGTATAGAATTATTCTGTTGATGTTAATTTTTCATAAAACATATAATTGAAGGGCAAATTTATATTTCATATTTTTATTACGTAGATAAGAAAAACTTTTTCGTTACTACTAGCTTGAAAATGTAAAACATTATCGATGATTATTATGGGAAAAAACTGCATCAGTGAATGCTTTATACAACTCAGAATGGAATTTTGAGTCATTTATAATTATCCCTATTTATATTTATGTCCTGAGATGATTAATTATTGCCATTAATTGATATTGAGTGTTGCCGAAATACGGCAACGTCGCGGACATTGAGGTTGGCAGCAATGCTCATCATTCGCCAGCCAAGATTCGTAATCTTTCATCAAGCCTTGATGATTCCATATTGGATATATATGGTCTACGATAAGCAAGATGAGTTTTTTTTTCTTCTAAATATTCACTAAGGTTCAGTTTGTATTAATCCGTTGTTAAAAATGGTTTTATCTTGGTACATAATAGCCAAAAAATATAACATCACCCGTAGCGTGAACGTCTTGCCCATCTAACCGCACTTAAGGAGGTTGCTCAGCTATCGCGAAAAAGTAAGAATTTGCTGAAATTTTTTGAGGATATTTACGAACAGGCGTTACGACTCCGTGTAAAACTTCAAGTACTTCGTCTGCGTGATTGTTGAGCAAGTAATTATTGAAGTTGGGCACTTATACACGGGCGACATAGCAAAAGCTTCATGAGAACTCCAATACGACTGTCGCAACGTAATAAAAATAGTAAGAATTGAATGGAAATAGGCGGAAAAAATTCTTGAGATTTTTATGAATAATTTCAACGAATAGTACAGCGTTTTGTCTGTCTCGTTATCGAGATACACGTGGAATGAAACAGGAAATTTCAGCTGATTCGCGTAAAACGACAAAGCGCCCTACTGCACGTGGCAACGCTGCTGTCAAGTCGTCCATTTTGAATAGGCGCGAAAATTTGAAACGCACAAACTATTGCTTCCTTGCTATAAATTTCTAACCGCGCTTTCATAAAAAGTATTTAAATATTTCGACTCATTCTCTACAGAAGCTGCAGTGCATGTGTTTCGACATAACCTTCAAATCAATTACGCGTCGTCTCTCAACTGCGCATTCATTTTCCGGCTCAACTACTTTTTTCCGCCGCTTTCCAGGTTGTACTTGCTCCAACCGTCGATTGTACTGTTTTTCGGTTTGCATTTTTCCCGTCCATCTTTTCAATTTCGCCGAAAAAAAAACACGGAATTCGCGAAGGATGTTTGACAGGTTCGCGTTCACGATGTGGCGTTCGTATCTGAGCTCAGTGATACCAATTACTGAAAACTAAATTGCGCGTTTGCCACATTTCAACTTGGTTAGTAACTTATTCGCGATGTAAGTAAACAAAAAAGATTAATAACATTTCTAAACAGTCAATTATATGCATTCCACGTATTTATTAGCTGAAATTTATTTGTTTTACGTAACCGAAAGTTTGATTATTCGGGGTTGACAGCCGTGACAAGACGTGCCGCGCAAAGACCCTGAGCAGCCTCCTTAAAAGTACACGCGTTAAACTATTTTCTATCCCTGGTGTTTTGGGGTGGAAAAAATTCAAAAAATTCGTGAAGCCTCAGTATAGTCTAGACAATAACATATATTTTTTTCAAATTTAATCTTGCATTGTGGCTAACGCTCCACCCTCCTTAAGACACCAGGCCCTCCACTCGCAGAAAAATCGTATTTTTACAATCTCAAGCTCACGCAGGCCTTTAAAAAACCACACGCCCGCTGACGTACATCCTCCTTGATTGATCAACCGCTCTATAAAGCGGCCCACAATCGCCGAATCGATGAGTGGGCCAGAGCCTAAACGAATAAGGAGATGCTCGTTCGACAAATGAACCAACGAATACGCTTGCTTTTCTCGTGGTCCTCAGATCGATGTAATAATTGTTGGGAAATAAGGAGAGATTACTCGTGTCGTATGTTTGTCTTACAGTTCATCGGACGCACACTCGAAACACGCACGCACACGCACACACGCGCGGACACGAACAGAGAAACATTTGTTTGTCGTGTGGTTGATCGGTGTCACGAGTATGACGCCCGTGTTCGCAAAAACTGACGTACCTTTTGATAAAAACATTTACAGACGAACGACGCGCTTGGCAGCTATTTCAACTGGATATACTTTATACCATTGATCGTCCTCGGCTCTTTCTTCATGCTGAATCTAGTTCTCGGTGTGCTGAGCGGGTGAGTGCCATATCGCCGGCTATTCGCAACGTCCTCACTTCCGGTCACTTCTTCCTTCTCGTCCTCCCCATCCTCCAGGGAAAATAATAATAACGAGGATCAAGACCGGAAGAAAAGACCGCCGGTAATCGTTCCGGATGTTGAAACCTTCTTTTTTTATTCTTTCTCTGTCCCTTCGCCAAACAGCTATTTTCATTCGCCATAAATTCAACAGCCCTTGGCCTCGAGATACCGAGATCATTTATTTCTGCCGCCAGGGAATTTTCTAATGAAAGAACTCGAGTCGAAAGGCGTGCCGAGTTTCAGAAATCCAAGAGAAAGCACCAATTCACGACGGCATTCAGTTCCTACTTGAAATGGATCACTCAAGCAGGTTCATAGCTGAAGGATATATATTTTCAAAGCCCTCGCTCTGTATGCTTATTGTCTTTGTGCTGGTAAAAAAAAAATCACTGCGAGTGAGCACTGTCCCGTTAACGGAGACTTTGTCCTTAGAGTGCCATATTTCAGGTGTTTACATTTTATTTTTTTTTTTAAGGAAACGAGTAAAGCTTTTTGAGTGCGGTTTTTTCTTGCTTTTATTCATGATATACAGAACGTTAAACTTTTTTTTTTTGAAAAAAAAACCAAAATGGCGACCGTTGCAGCTCCGCGAAAACAGGTCCTCAAATCGCGGGCGGTAAACGGCTGACATCACTGCCCCCTCTTTGTTGATCTGAAACACAAATTCAAAGCATATTATCAATCTGTGACCCTTTGGTCATGGAATGACGGATGGGTTTTTCGTTTAGTACAAATTTCGGAAAATGGCGGCAATTTAAAAAAAATCGAATTTTCGCGTTTTTTTCGCATAAAAAGATAAATAATAAATGCAAAAATGTATCTATCGAAAAAACGATCCGTCATTCCGTGAAGACATATTTTCTGAGTATGCTCTCCAAATTTCAGGTCGATACGTTAATTACAGCGGTCAGGAGAATGTCAGCCATTTTTAAAAACGTGTTTTCGAGAAAAACACGTTTAAACTTTTGTAATGTGTTTACACAAATGTGTTTATAATTACCGCTAATCGGCAATGCCTGGTTCATAGAGGCATCCCTCCTCTTCTTCTAGCTGCTCGTGTTGAGCTCAAATTGATTTTTTGAAAATTTCAAGGACAAAGTCTCCCTTAAATTGCCGTGACGAAATTTCCCTCCATCGTGCAGACGTTGTTTCTTGGGTTGAATCATTTTTTTGGGGGTTTGGAAATTGGGTTGGAAAATTACCGCATACAGTCGTTTTGGAAGGGCAATTTAGTGTGGTCGGTTGACGAGCAAGTGACGTGTCTAGGGACAAAAAATGGCCTGGTTAACGGTAAATGCAATTGTACTGGAAGATATAGTAAATACGGCAGGACAACAACTCTATTATTTATTTCTCTATTCTTAGACATCTCTCTCCTTAAGGAGCTATACCAGTGTGAACGCTGAAAATTTGGGTGATTTTCGGGATTTTTTTGGAAGAAAAGTACTCAATTAAATGTTTCGGAAAATTAAGAATATATTTGACTATATTTGACCTTTAGTACACAATTTTTTCATAGTAAAATATTGAGATCCAAGCGACTTATGCGCTGCTTTCGAAAGCGCCGAAAAAAAGTTCCTCCTAGCTGAAACCGAAAAAGGAAAATATTTCGTTAAACTGGAAGGTATTTCCTGTACAATGACGTAGGATTTTCGAAAAATATCAAAATCTAACAAAAATATCCTACGTCATTGTAGAGTAAGTATATTCAAGAGTACTCAGTTCCAATTTCAAGTCAATCGGATAATTACTCATTGAGTTACAATATCGGCAAATTTGAAAAATCTCATTTCACATTCTTGAAAGTACAAAAATCTCCTCTCATATACTTGAAAGTATAAACTGTCGAAAATGGCAAAAAAAAATCGATTTCTTGAAAGTCTCACACTGGTATAGCCTCTTAAAAAAGTGAGTTTTGTATATCGATCTATGTACTGTGAGAAGGGAAAATTGATCAATCCTATTATTTTCGTTCTAAGGATAAATATAATATTTGTATGTTCTGTTTACCAACTGGTACCATTTATTCACCATTTCATAAACATATATTATGTTGGTACATACACATGCTGTAAAATTATGTATGTGCATATATATATATATATATATATATATATATATATATATATATATATATATATATATATATATATATATATATATATGTATGTATGTATGTATGTATGTATGTATGTATGTATGTATGTATGTGTGTGTGTATATATATATATGGAGTATTTCAGCCCAACTCAGAAAACTATTTTCCTCACCATCGGTGATTATAGATGTCCATACTGGAGAACCTCACTCCTGGTGGCAACAAAACACCTCATTTTTCTCCCACCCCTTCCTCTTCTGCAGCTGCAGAAAATCGAAAAGTTCACTCGACGCATTTTGAAAATAGTGAAAAAATTCAGATACGTTTTAGACCTGTTTTGTGCATTTTTCACCAAAGCTCAACGTATGCTTCCGATATTTACTATATTTCTTTTTGGAAAATTCCGACATTGGGGTCTACATATACATCCATTCCGCATTGAATTTCATCTGTGACTATGTTTTTGAAGTTTTTTAACCTTGCAAGACCCGAAAAGTACTCTTCTGACTTGCAAAATGGCGAATGATCATCCCCAAAATTGAGACAGTACAAAAAAATTAGTAAATATCGGAAGCATAAGGAGAGCTTTGCTGAAAAATGCACAAAAGAGGTCTGAAACGTATCTAGATTTTTTTCAGCACTTTAAAAACAGTCAAAGTGGACTTTTCGATTTTTTGCAGCCGCAGGAGGGCAAGGGATGGGGTAAAATTTGAAATAGTAGGTGTTTTTCGACACCAGGAGTGAGGTTTTCGACTATGGAAATCTATAATCAACGATGGTGAGAGAAATAGTTATCTGAGTTGCGCCGGAATACGCATATATAAATGTACTAAAATTATATATGTATATAAAATTCTAAATAAATGGCACCAGATGGTAAACAGGGCATCAAAATATTAAATTTATTCCACAACAAAAATAACACGACTATTCCATTTCCACTCCTCATTGAACAAAAACAGTAAAGAACCTCCTAACAAAAAATTGACTTTTGCACAACGATCTGCATATAATAATTGGCCATTTTTCTCCCTACAGTACGTCAAAGTAACGAAGTTTTGTTGGCTCCAAATCATTCATACGATAATCGCAGTGATTTTTTCTTCCAGTATATATATATATATATATATATATATATATATATATATATATATATATATATAGGTCCCAAAAACCAATGATAATATTTCAGGTGATGGCAAGGCAGCTCATGATAATCCAGAACAACCAAATCTGCCCTCAGTAAAAGTGTAACAGTTTTCGAGATATTCGCTCTTTTTCAAACTCGTGGAAATCTCTAACTTAAGGAAATCTCTAACTTAATATTTCACATATCACAGCTCCCAATACGGATACCTTTCGGATCGATTTTTTTTTCTTGCTATCAATTATAACCATAAATATTTACATTGTTAGTTCTTTTGAACTTTCATTACTCAGTTTGATTGATAGTGGCATAATAAACACACGATGCCGAACTTATCTTAAAAGTGGGGTTGTTTAGTCTAGATTTTAAAACGTCGCGACACGTAGGATGTTTTTGTACTGTAACGAATATCGCTGTTTGTTCCGGAATCTTCCGGATGCTGACTCGGATCGAGAGGCTGGGTGTTGCCGTTACGGAAAATCTCACGCAATGATTAAGCCAGAGTTTTGAGAGTGTTCACTTTATTAAATGCGTTGAGCGTACACTTGAAATTGGTCTTAACGCGGAAAAAAGTAAAATGCGGAAGCGCTGAATGCTGTGATGGTGAGCGTTCCAAAGTCCGAGCGCATTCTCGCGCGCACGTGTCGCGTCGTGCTGACGAGAGAAAAGTTGAGAGGTCCACGAATTCCACTGATGAGAGTACCTTGAGATAGTCTTTCTTTCTTTATTGAGCGTTTCTTCACGACACTGAGCTGCACCACAGAAGTCCATGAAAATTCACCAAAGAAGATTTACGTACGAAAACACGTGGGCACGCTAGTGGCACGCTACCGGTTGATGCGAGCAAGATGGCGACCACGCTGTGCTCGCGCGTTCTAGCGCGTCCCCTGGTCGAGGCGCCCTATTGGTCGACCGAGGCGCCCTCTCCGTCTTGCTTGGCCGAGAGGTGCTGCCCTACGTGAGCGCGCGTAAAGCTACGCATTTTGATTCGAAACCGCAACACTGTTTTATTGCAAAATGAAATAATTTTGAAATTATTCCATTGATGTGTACTTGTACTTATCTCGAAACTATAACTCATACATATCTCGAAATCTATAACACTTTTGGTGAGGTCACATTTGGGTATTCTGGATCGTCATAGTCTGGCCTGTCAGCACCTGCAATATTATCGATGGTTTCTGGGACACCCTGTGTATATATATTAGGATGGTTTCAGAAAAAAAAATTATTATTTTTTTCGCGGTACTCAACAGAAAATGTCACTACGTTATGAAAAAGTTATTTTTACAAAATTTGAGAGGTCTAAACATTTTTTTAGGTAGTGCTCAAACGACTTAATTTTTTTCGATTTTCCGTCATTTTTTTCCCCCGCCAATAGACATCATAATAATATAATTCAAATAATTTATCCAACTTATGTTGAAAGAGATTTTCGTTGAACGATTGAGTTTGATTTTTCCGTAAATAATTTTTGTTCAATGTTCCCCACTCCAATCGTAATTTTTGTAACCTTTCGAAATTGATGCAAGGTTGAGAAATTCCTATTCCGGTTTCGCTCCAAATATTAGTTATTTTGTCGATAACGTTTTGTGTACGCTCTTGAACAGAACATTTAAGAGTATTATGATGGTGAAAGAATAGACTCAATGCTTCTCTATTCGTGGGTAATATTCGCTCCACAAATTCTTCGATTTCCGACCCAAGCAGATAAATTTCGGCACTTTCACTATCGTCCAAACCCGCGATCATTTTTTACATTTTTATTTTTACGTGTACTGTGGCGTACCTCAATACAGCAACTACTGGAAACAGTCAAATGAATCGCGAAAAGAACTCACGGACAGTCAGAGAAACAAAGGTGCAGTAGCGTCAACAGCGCCGCGATTTGTAACTCTCGAATCCGTATGACTTTGTTTTCTTACTCCAAAACAACATATTACTTCAAAAAAACACGCATACTTCGTAGACGTTCAGTGATGTAAACACCGTGTTCTTGTTCATCAAGTGGTTGATATAATTTTCACAACCCAATTACATATGTTGATTCTTAATCTGAAAATACAAATTGTTTATGGTAAAAAGAATATTTAAATAAAAATTGTGTATTGTTACAGAAAAAATTAAATCAAGACTTCCATTGGATCGCGCACTGACATTTTCTGCATCGGGATAAAAAAAATTAATACTCCGATAATCATGAAAAAAAAAACATGAAAAAGGCGTTTGAGCACTAACTAAAAAATTGTTTAGAACCCTCAAATTTTGCAAAACTTTCTTCTTCTTAACATACTTCAATTTTCCGTTGAGAAAAATAAATCGATTTTCTTTAACCACCCTAATATATATATATGGGTAATTCCACCAATTCTGTGTCAAAGTTGTACCGGGTGGTCTGAATTTAGGAAAACTAAGAAGATCATCTGAAAGGTCATATTAAAACAAGCATCCATGATTTTTTTCGAATTTTTTTATCCAATAGTTTTTGAGTAACGGCGGCTCACAATTTTCAAATTTTGTAAAACACCAAATTGTCAAATGCCCATAACTTCTTTCCAATTATAGCTAGAAATTTTTTTAAAAAACGATTTTTTAGGGGAAAACATGAACTTTTTTTTAAATATGCTGAAATTCTGGGTTATTTTAAAAATTACGGAAATCACGTTCAAAGTATAAAACTCGATTTTTCGGGCCTTGCCCCATTTTTGCCGGTTTTGAAAGAATTTTTTTCGAAAAATTCAGAATTTTTTACATTGAAATAGATTTTAAACGAGATGGGATCTCTAAAACCTCAGAAAAATTAAATAAATTTTTTGCCAATTTTTTGTATTTTATTTGATAATAAAAATTATTGTCATTATTATTATTATTTTATAAATTTGTAAGTGAGAGATTTCATAACCTCAAAACCAACAGTAACTATTAAAATTAAATGATTTTTTTTTAATTTGCCTATGTGACATGACATTACTTTATAAAAACTCTGAATGTTTACGTAATAACAATGCCATTGAAGATTTAAATCAACCTTAAATCTTTAATGGAAATGATGGAAAATGAAATTCATATCTATAGATGCGAATCTCATTTTCCATGACATTTATTTAAATCAACCTTAAATCTCCAACGGCATTTTTATTACGTAAATAAACATTCAGAGATTTTATAGGGTAATGTCATGTCACATAAGCAAATTATAAAAAAATTATCATTCAATTTTAATAGCTACTGTTGTTTTTGAGGTTATGAAATCTCTCACTTACAAATTTATAAAATAAAAATAATAATAACAATAATTTTTATTATCAAATAAAATACAAAAAATTGGGAAAAATTTTAATTAATTTTTCAGAGGCTGATGTTTTAGAGATCCCATTTCGTGTAAAATCTATTTCGATGTGAAAAATTCTGAACTTTTCGAAAAAAATACTTTCAAAACTGGAAAAGATGGGGCAAGGCCCGAAAAATTGATTTGTATAGTTTGAACGTGATTTTCGTAATTTTTAAAATAACCCAGAATTTCAGCATATTTTTCTTCAAAAAGTTCGTGTGTTTCTCTAAAAAATCGTTTTTTAAAAATGTTTCTAGGTATAATTGGAAAGAAGTTATGGGCATTTGAAAATTTGGTGTTTTACAAAATTTGAAAACCGTGAGCCACCATTACTCACAAACTACTGGATGAAAAAATTCGAAAAAAATGATGGATGTTTGTTTTGATATGACCTATCAGATGACCTTAATAGATTTGCCAAATTCAGACCACCCGGTACAACTTTGACACAGAATTGGTGGAGTTACCCATATATATTCGAAAAAGCCAGAGTCCAAGCGCCCAATAGCTCCCGCTATCAGACAAGCCGTAAGCTAAAAGCTCTGCGCTATCAAAGCCCCCCTTAGAATGACCCAACGTACGCGGCGAACCACAATTAAATATTATTCCCACGAAATTCGCGTAAGCTCGGTGCCCTAATTTTGTTCAGCCCAGCTTTCAAAAACCGTAATTCCAAAATTGTCGAGTTTTCCGCTCCCGGAAAGATTTTTCCGTTCCCACGATCCTGCTATCCTTCGCGTTACCAAACGCCATCAGCTGACGAGAGTAGCCACGTGTTTCATCTCTCTGTATCTCTTTGACGTAACGCTTGTAGAGAATTTGCGAAGGAGAGAGAAAAGGTGGAGAACCGACAGTCCTTCCTGAAGATGCGAAGGCATCAGCAGCTGGAGAGAGAACTCAACGGATACGTCGAGTGGATATGCAAAGCAGGTTAGCGCTAGGCACGAGGTTGATGTTGAAAAGAAAGAGATAAGAGATACGAGGACAAAAAAAGTTACGAGGAGCACCGTTTGATCGTGAACATTTTCAATTCTTCGATCCTTTGTAATGTCGCGTTTTCGTATCTTTAGATGAAAAAGAAACATGTATAAACGTAGAATAGAGATCGCGAGAGAGCTCGTAGACTTTGATACTCCCGTAAAGCTGCTAGTTGTCGTACAATCTCTCGACTCCGTTTTTCACTTGGACTTAACTCTTTCAGAGGAAGTGATACTCGCCGAGGAGAGGACCACGGAGGAGGAGAAGATGCACATAATCGACGGTAACGCAACAAGAGTTTCATTAATGAGCTCGCAAAGCTTCGAATATTTTTTTAGCTATAAGGGAGCCAACTTTTTTCGAATTTACCACCTTTAGGCGAGGAAACAATTGCGGATTTTCGTGAATTTTTTTTTAGGTTTCGGCTGTTACATTGTATTTTTGTTTTTATTAATCTGCAAAAATGACAGTCTTCTAAACGGGTTGCGGCGGATGTTGTCAGACGGCGTGACACGTAACGTCGGCGGCATTGATCTGAAAAAAAAACCAACGGAGATTTTTCTTTGATTAACACTCATACGCAGAATATGAACCAAGAAAAAGTGAGAAATGTTGAAAATCGATTAAGTGGAACGCTTTGAAACAAAAAGATTCAACTTTCGGAACAAATTGCTATATTCTGCAATTAACAAATACCTTTTCTTTATTTTCAAAAACATTTAGGTTCATGTTTTAAACAATAAGGTTAGAAAGATTTGTACCAAATTTCGTCAGAATCAGTCGATTAGTTTTTGAGCTATACGTCACGCCAGTTTTAAAAATTCGAAATAAAAATTTAGAAGATCGTTTTTTACCTTCGTCGTTTTAGAAGATTAATAAAAAATACCATGTAACAGCCGAAAGTAGTAATAAAACGTACCCTAAGTCTCCAAAATGGTGAAGAAGTCTTGCCTTAAAAAAAATCATGAAAATCAGCAAGTTTTGTCCTCGCCTAAAAGTATCTTCCCCCTTAAGGTATCCCTTTCGCGAAGGGCCGTATTTAGTGGGGGCATAAGGAGGGCCCTTATGAATCGTTGATAAATATACAGTGGCGTTTAATGAAAATAAGCTACAATCAATTATTATACCCAACGAAAATCTGGAATAAAAAATTTCGCGCAAATTTAGTAAATTTAGATATTTTTACATTTTCTCCGGAAAGTCGCGGCTACGAAAATTCTTTCACTAGTAACATTTTTCTGAGCTTCATCATTAATATTTTCTTTAAACATTGGGTGGCCCCCTGTTTTTATTGTCGTTAGGAAAGGTTTTGATTTTCTTACGCGCGTACGCACTTCATTCCGGGCATCTCCATAAAGTGCCATATAAATGATACGATTTTTAGACTGGTCATTTTTCGTTAAAAGTTTGGTAACTTGAGTTGAAATTTCACCAGTATACTGAGATGTATTCTTACTTGATTATAGACAAAAATCAGTTAATTGTTAAGGCTGGATATACATTTACAACGATAAAAAATCGATTAACTTTTTTTTCTTTCAACGATAGAACTATATATGTAGAATATTTTCAAAGTTTTAAAGCGAAATGTTGATTTTTTTTGTAAATGCATGCCATTCTCTTAAATTTGCATTTTCATATTCTTATTACCGTCAAATAGAAACTATACATGTTTTAACTGAACAAATGTTTGATTTTTTTTGCAAATATACTATTATAGTATACATTAAGCTTAATAATTGTGAAATAATTATTTGTTAGTTAAAAAAATCCCTCAATATTGCTTAATTTTTTCCCATGTAAATTCATATTCCGCCTTAAGGCGGGAGCCTGAATTAGAAGGTCCAAAAAAGTGTTTTTTCGCGAATTTTTTTAGAAGGAAGAAAACACCTGAGCCCAGTTAACATTGAGGTATCTTTTCATGTATATTTGAAATGTATAAAAAAAAATTTCAACATGAAACAATAAATGACTGCAGATTTATCAGCCTATTCCATGTGCGTCTTGCCACTGCAGTCCCCAATCGGCGGGAAAGTGCAGCTCGTAATTCTTGACTGAATCAAATAAACCAATAAAATTTTCAATTGTCATATATTTTTCTTCTGGGTGAATTAAGAAAAAGCTGAAAAATCGTGAAATTATAACTCTTCTCAGGTTTGAAAAAAAAACTGTGTTGAAAAAAACACTTTAACGTGCTATAAAAATTATTTATAAAGACTTTTTCAACGACTTTCTTAATTCACTTAGAAGAGATTTTCATACTGAAGAAAATAAACTTTGGTTTGATTCAATACGTCGTTTAGTTTTTTTGCTACCACGCCCGCGAATTTGGAAAAATCATGAAAATGAATACTGGAGAAAACTGAATATAAAATATCAATCGCTACTCTGCTTTTCGCCTTGTATCTTCGAAAATATTTACAATTGGCCTCTGTAACTTTGTAAATACATTCTTGGATAGTTGATCTATCGATTAAAGCAATAAACAAAAAAACGATTTTTCGGACCTTCTAATTCAGGCTCCCCCCGTAAGTATTTAGGTTCGTGCAAGGAATTCCTCAAAGCTCCATTTTTTCACTGTTTCTCACTTGTCTCTACGCCAAAAAAAAAAAAAAAAAAAAAAAGCCTCCGAATTAACGTATCTTTGAAAAATAATTGCAGCGAGAAGGAGGGCGATCAAAGCGCAGAAGAAGAAGTTAAAAAACCTCGGCAAAAGCAAGAGCACGGACACGGAGGAGGAAGAGGGCGAGGACGAGCAGGGTGATGGTGAGTTGTATATTGCCCGCCCTTTACATTGTCAGCCTCGATAATTTGACAATTTATTTTTCGTTGTTTCTCTGCGTTTCTTTCGTCTTATTCTCATGGAATTTTTTCGACACTTACTCTCGATCCTATATTCGTTTGCACACATACGCACAACACTCCTTGTCATAATGATAACGTCCTCAGAATAGATATATATATATAAATATATATTCACCGTACATATATATTTATATTTATATATAGTTGAGCTTATGTTGAGCAGATATCGATCGGTATCACGCATCATGCCGGTCGAAATTCACCAATTAAAAAAAAAAACATTTTCAAACAACAAATTGCCGGGGAAATTCCGTCAGGCATGATGTACGTGGTCTCGAGTGACAAATTTTGTTTTTGGGTTTGTTTTTTCGTGCGATTACGTTTGATCGCATGATTAAAAGTTTTCGGGTTTTCGCGTTTTTTTTTTATACTTCGCGCTGATTCAAAATCGATTTCGATGAAAATATTTCAATATCAATATATATGCATGTGCATACATACGTGTGTGATTATTTATATAATAATTATAATTTATATATAAATGATATGTTATAATTAGAATAGATATATATATATATATATATATATATATATATATATATATATATATATATATATATATGATAATTATTATAATTGTTTTAATTACAATTCGTGTGTAAATTATACATATTGCAATTATAAATGTAATATATATATATTATCTATATATACAATAATTATAAATTATATATATTGAAACTACAATTTATTTACAAATCATAAATATTTTCATTATTAATATAATATACATATTATTTTTATACATAATAACTACGATTGATATATGAATTATATAAATATACATTTATTAATATGTATGTATGTACGTATGTATATATGGCGCTCGTATCTTTGTCAACGAACATTCTAAACACACGCTATCAGATGCTCCTCTTGTTTCAGTGTCTAAGAAAAAACTGAAAGGTAACTACAATCAGGAATGCCACATTATTTATACTGTAAAGCGTAAAAGAAGGCTACAATAATTATATTTTGTCTAACTGTTTGTACTTATTACCATTATTATTATTATTATTGTTATTTTATACATTACCATGTTGATTTGATTGAGAAGGTCTTGTGTAAAAAGTATGCCGGGTCGACATGTACGGAATTCGTTTCAATTAGAGGTGACCCGTGACACTTTTGTTTCGGATTGCATCCCCTAAGCTATTCATGATTTCCAATCAATTTTATCATTTTATCGAATGATTTTGAATGAGCAAATATTTTTTCAACCCGAATGCCGAGAGCTAAAGACGATCCGTGAGCTCCGTACGTATCGACGAGAGTTGTGAACCGTATTATTATTATTCACACAAAAATTCGTAATTCGTGAAAAAAAAAACAAAAAAATTTAAAAAAAATTGACAAAGCAGTAAAAAAACGAAATTCAAGTTTGCGAGACTGCGATCGATTTGCGACCGCGTGTTTCGAGTAGCTAGAAGTACATGCATCTACGTACACTCGTATACACACTTGATTTTTGCGTACATTAAGGGGTTAGGCCACGGGTTACGGGTATAAAATCATGTGCGAATTGAACATATTTATTTCGTATGAAAAAGTAATTCACTCATGAAATTAATTACACATCTATTTAGTATATCAAGCTGTTAGAATTTTTTTTTTTTCGTTGTAGAAAATGGCCGACTACTGATATTTTCTTTTGGTATCTATTTTTATAGGCACTCCGCGGCGTGATATTTGGTCCACAAATTTTGACCTAGAACAAAAAACAAAAATTCTCGTCAATCTACATTAGATAACCTAGAGAAGTAAGTACGGAATTTAAAAAATATTGTTTTATTCAAAAGTTGTAGGTACTTGAACTTAAGAAATGAATTTTCAGTGAAAAATTTCGTTAAAACTGCTCATACACTGCTCATAAAATAAAAAGTTTTCGATTAATCAGAAATTCCGTACGTACCGCTCTGAGAAATGCAATTAGGAACATAAATTTTAAATTTGAAGTAAATCGAATGAAAATTGTAGAAGTTATTTGTCACGCCAATTGGGAAAAAACTGTTTCGAGAAGTTTCGAGTAGTCGGCCATTTTGTACATCGAAAAAAAATATATTTTCTAACAGCTTGATATTCATACTAAACAGATGTGTAATTAAGGGGCCAGTCCACTTCGGAGCCACGGAAAAAAGGCTATTTTCGCGATTTTTTTTTTGAGCTTTTTATACACATATGAATATAAAAGTTGTTGGGCTTGAAAAATAAAGTCTTGAAATACATTTAAAAAAATGTAATTCATTTTAATTCATTTTTAAGCACAAAAACTATAGTTTAACGTAACGCTTCAAAAATAGGTGGGCTAGGTAGCTCCATTACAACTCGGCAACGGCTTGTCTGAAACAAAAAAATCAAAGTCCATGCGATTCAGTATGACACCAGCTACAAAATGACCCTCGGATATAAAGTTTTATCAAAAAATAAAAAAATGGCAGATGAAAAACGAAAAAAGTATTTTAAAAAACGCGTTTCTTCGCAGTTTTTCGCAAAAAAAAGAGTAAAAATCAAAATTTTAAAACCATCGAGGGTCATCGTGTTGCGAATCATGTTTACAATATTTGGTTCAAATTTCAAGAGAATCGGTTTATTAGACTTAGAGATACGATGGAGCTAGATTTTGAAAACGTTGTTTGGAGAAAAACGCGTTTGAAGTCTATACTATGAAAAACTCTTACCTAAACTCAATCGGCAATTCCTGCACCGTACAAAATCCCTTCTGATCGCTCATCATCGTCGATTTCTTCCACTCTTGCTTACTTTCGATTTTCAAAATTTTCAAAGTCGTCTGGCCCCTTATATTTACGAGTGAATCAGTTTTCATACGAAAAAAAATGGTTAAATTCGCACGTGATTTTATACCCGTTACTGTGGCCTGAGGCCTTAATTGCTAAATAAACTAAAAATCGAAAAAATAACACGCGCAGCAGGCTAGTCGACGGAGAGCACAAGGACGGTTCCTCGACTCCCGGCATCTCGTTTGTCCCTGGAAATACTCCAGAGCAAAAATCAACCGCGACAATAATAATAATGTAGAATTTAGACGATGAACGACACGAGAGGAGGAAATACGAGAAAAGCGCCATCTCCGGGTGCTCTTCAGATCCATAGGCTTTGTTGCTGCTCATTACTCGTTTCTTGATTCACACGTAATGTTGTTTTATTTTTGTTGTTTTTGCGAACGACATACTTATTGACAATTGGCGAGATGTGTACGAGCATAAATTGTGTATTAAGTGATATTTACGTATACCGATATTATTGGTTTTATTTTTTTCTTTCGTTTCTCCTAGGTATTGCTTCTGTTGGCTGACAGGTTATAAACATTAATCATTTTACTTTGGGCGAAGGGGCAGGGGGGAGGGCTTTAAGGCTAACGGCACGCGGTTCCCTGGACACTTTTTTATCGTACTCACACACATACATACACAGCATGAAAAAATTCTGCATACTGTTTATTTATCATGTATTTTTCAGGTCTCGTGCCGACAGCCTCTACACACATACGACATTGTTTTCTTTACCTAAATTTTAGGTTTACACGAAAAATATATATACTTATATATAAATATATACATATATATATATATATATATATATATATATATATATATATATATATATATATATATATATATATATATAGGCGGCATACCACGTCCAATCGACAGACTTGCAAACTACGAGGCATTGTCTTCGAGACTATCCACAGATTTGGGTTATCATCGAGAAGAGATGCTTATGCAGAGAAATGAAAATTAGTTATTTTTTTAGACAAAATGAAAAGTAAACGATGTTCTGCAATACTTACGAAAGTTAGGACAACTTGGGGGATTTATTTGATCAGTATATTGAAAAGAAGCGATGAAAAAATAATTCAGAAAAGAAACTCATTTATTTGGATTGGTATGTCCCATATATATATATATATATATATATATATATATATATATATATATATATATATATATATATATATATATATATATTGCCAGGTCACGATGGAGCGCTGATTAATGTTTATGAATTTTTTTTAATGCTGATAACCCGCTGCATTAGCTAGCGATGCTAGTTTCTCGAAAGTAGTGAATTCATAGCATTTTCGAACGATTGATAATATATATATATATATGATTGTAGCAAGTAATTGGAAAAAAATCATATATATATATATATACATTTCTTCCTCTATAGTTGTACCCTTCCCATATAGACACACCCACGTGCACACATACTCATATGTCATATTCATACATACGAACACACACACATATATATATATATATATATATATATATATATATATATATATATATATATATATATATACACAGGGTGTCCTGTTACGAATGGATAATCCTGCAACTGTCGATAGGTCAGTTCATGTCCTACTATATGCTGAAATTTCAGTTTAGTAAAGGTCCCACGGTTTTCGAGATAAAAAATCATCTGCTTTTGATTTTTCGGATGATTTTTTATCTACTCTTATCTTCCTTAATATTTAACCTTAAATATTAAGGAAGCTTTATGAAAAAAGATCTTATGAAGAATTTTCATACAAACCAATTCGAACATCTGACTTTGATAGCCTGCGATGTGAAAAAAAATGTACTACGCATATCGTGCCAATTACTTTGATAAGTTGATTAGTTATTGTCGATTCATATCTTTTGTAGAAATGGCACGCAAATAACCAAAAACAGATGATTTTGTTGAAAAAATAACTTAAAGCCCAAAATCTCGAAAACCGTGGGACTTTTACTAACCTGAAATTCCATTCAGAAGATAATTGGATGTTGATAAAAAAAAAGAGCTCGAATTTGTGCACACCCTAACATATATATATATATATATTCACATCATTGTCAAATCGTCGAGTATAGAATATTAAACGTAAAGCGTAAAATCTTAGAATTTGATTGACTTAGTACTTCGAGTATTGCTACATAAAATAACACCTACATATATAGAAGTGTATCATAGTGATTCCTGCTTAGTAGTAAGTAGGTCCTCTGACCATAGAGTATAGAAATAGTTTTTTTTTTTCATCTCGTATATGTAATTTGATCAACGACAATTGACTGGATTTGCCGTTCGAACTTATCGAGAGTCAATTTGATTTTCTTCCTCAACTTTTCGAACAATATCATTCACTCAAAAATGCATAACTCCTCGATCACAATTCGGTTGATAAAGAAGTAATAATTTTGTCGAACGATGACGAAAAAAAAGAAGAGACAAAATCTTCCATGTAGATAGACATTTGGGTTTAAAAAAGGGATGCGAAGCGTTTCCATCATCCACTGGTACAGCGATAAAATCAAATCAGGAGAATGGTTCTTTCGAGGAAGTGCGCCCGAGAAAAAATAAACGAAGAGGGTGCAACAGGGATAAAAGGTTTGAGAGGAGATTGCAAATTGCTCAAGTCTCGAACGTGTCTTCCTGCTGGATAATAATAATGTGAAATTGGGATTTGTTTCTTGTGTCATTTGATTTTTTTCATCTGCTCGGCCACCGATCGTCCGAGAAATACACACACGCATATCGTTCGTCATCAGAAAAGAGCAAAAGTGAAACAAACATAAGAGATATAGAGAAAAAAAAATGAAAGTCCATCTCGCGAGCAGCCATCAGTCATCCACAAAAAATGTGAAGGATGGTCCAATCGTTTTTATAACTGAAGACGAGACTCTGTACTTTTGTAGGACTCTCGAGAGCTTCCTACCTCAAGTCGAGAGTAAGGAATCAGGGTGCCTGCCTGCAATTCTGGCGTGCAGAGAAGAGATTTAGGTTTTGGATACGACACGCAGTTAAAACCCAGTCGTTCTACTGGTTCGTCATCGTGCTTGTGTTCTTCAATACCGTATGCGTCGCCGTCGAGCATTATCATCAACCTCAGTGGCTCAGCGATTTTCTCTGTGAGTAAAGAACTTCATGAATAAGGGATGTACCAAACGAAAACCAGGGTTGCGAAATTTTTCATGAAAAAGTAATGCATTATTTATTACTTTTTTAATGGGTAATGAAAAAATATTTCATTACCCATTACATTCAGTAATGTAAAAAAATTCCATTACTCATTACATTATATTTTGTATGGTAAAAAAATTGCACTACACATTACATTGGAATTTGTAATGTGAAACATCTTTACTACAACATGCAACGTAATGTGCAATGACAAAAGATTCGATTAGACATTAGAATGTAATGGGTAATGAAATTTTTTACATTACAAAATTTAATGTAATAAGCTATAGTGAGTAATGGAATTTGTTCACATTAACAATGTAATGTAAAAAAATCTCCATTACTCATTACAAGGTAATATGGATTATCATTCGTTTCCCATCGGGTCAAATCGACCCAGTGCAAAAACCACTCCCCCTAATGGGAAACGAATAATAATTCTTATTACATTGTAATGAGTAATGGAGATTTTTACATTGCATTGCATTAGTAATGCGAAAAAATTCCATTGCTCATTACATTACATTTTTTAATGTAAAGAAAATCCATTACTCATTACATTACAAGATTTAGTTCAATGAGTAATGCAAATTTTTTACATTGTAAAATCCAATGTAATGAGTAATGGCAATTGTTTGCATTACAAAATGTAATGTAATGGGTAATACATTTTTTTTCATTATAAAATATAAGGTTCTCATAAAAAACCAAAATATAAGGTAGTGAGTAATGGAATTCGTCCACATTAATAATGTAATGTAAAAAATCTCCATTACTCATTACAAGGTAATGTGGATTATTATTCGTTTTCCATCGGGTCAGATCGACCCAATGCAAAAACCGCTGCCCCTGATGGGAAACGAATCCTCATTACGTTGTAATGAGTAATGGAGATTTTTTTCATTGCATTGCATTAGTAATGTGAAAAAATTCCATTACTCATTACCTTATATTTTGTAATGTAAAAAAACTCCATTGCTCATTACATTACATTTTGAAATGTAAAGAAAATACATTACTCATTACATTACATTTTGTAATGTAAAATATTTCTATCACTCATTACATTGGACTTTGTAATGTAGAAAAATTCTATTACCCATTACATTAGACTTTATAAATGTAAAAAGTTTCCATTACCCATTACAATGTAATGGGTAATGAAAATATTTCACATTACAAAATGTAATGTAATGAGGAATGGAAATTTTTACGTTACAAATTCCTATGTGATGAGTAATGAGATTTTTTTACATTAGAAGATTTAATTCAATGAGTAATCAAAATTTGTTACATCACAAAATCCAATATAATGAGTAATGGCAATCATTTGCATTACAAAATGTAATGTAATGAGTAATGGAAATTTGTTACATTACTGAATGTAATGTAATGGGTAATACATTTTTTTCATTATAAAATATAAGATTCTCATAAAAAAACCAAAATATAAGGTAGTGAGTAATGGAATTTGTTCACATTAATAATGTAATGTAAAAAATCTCCATTACTCATTACAAGGTAACGTGGATTATTATTCGTTTTCCATCGGGTCAGATCGACCCAATGCAAAAATCGCTGCCCCTAATGGGAAACGAATCCTCATTACATTGTAATAAGTAATGGAGATTTTTTTACATTGCATTCCATCAGTAATGTGAAAAAATTCCATTACTCATTACATTACATTTTGTAATGTAAAATATTTCTATCACTCATTACATTGGACTTTGTAAATGTAAAAAATTTCCATTACCCATTACAATGTAATGGGTAATGGAAATATTTCACATTACAAAATGTAATGTAATGAGGAATGGAAATTGTTTGCATTGAAAGATGTAATGTAATGAGTAGTGGAAATTTGTTACATTACTAATTCCTATGTGATGAGTAATGAGATTTTTCTACATTACAAGATTTAATTCAATAAGCAATCAAAATTTGTTACATTACAAAATCCAATGTAATGATTAACGGCAATTGTTTACATTGCAAAATTTAATGTAATGAGTAATGGAATTTTGTTACATTACTGAATGTAATGTAATGGATAATGAAATTGTTTTTCATTATAAAATGTAAAGTAACGTGTAATGGAAACGCTAATGCATTTTAAAGAGTAGTGCATTACTTGCAACCCTGACGAAAACGATCGAGAGTAATGACAATGACAACGGTTACGTTCGCAGTTTACACCGAGTTCGTATTCCTCGGTCTCTTCATGTGCGAGATGTTCATAAAGATGTACGCCCTTGGTCCTCGTATTTACTTCGAGTCGAGCTTCAATCGTTTCGACTGCGTCGTTATACTGGGGTCGATATTCGAGGTCATATGGTCGGCGGTGAAGTCCGGCTCCTTCGGCCTCTCCGTCCTTCGCGCCCTTCGACTTTTGAGGATATTCAAGGTCACCAAGTACTGGGCAAGCCTGAGAAATCTCGTGATATCTCTGCTTAACTCGATGCGCAGTATAATATCCCTCCTCTTCCTGCTCTTCCTCTTCATTCTCATATTCGCCCTGCTCGGCATGCAACTCTTTGGCGGACAGTTCAACTTTCCGGGGGGCACGCCACCGACAAACTTCAACACGTTTCCCATCGCGTTGCTAACTGTCTTCCAAGTGAGTAGCTGGCTCTTTTGCCCCTTTGGGTTGTCGCTGGATCCTCGGAGACGTTACGTTACGTTACGTTACGTTACGTTACGTTACGTTACGTTACGTTACGTTACGCTTTTTCGTTACGATCCATTTGTCAATAACGACGCGGGTGCCGGGTAATGACGATCGAAACAATTGTTATTTCGAAGATCCTGACCGGCGAGGACTGGAACGAGGTCATGTATCAAGGCATCCAATCTCAAGGCGGTCACAGGGACGGGGGCATGAGATACTCCCTGTACTTCATAATCCTCGTGCTCTTCGGCAACTACACCCTGCTGAACGTATTCTTGGCTATCGCCGTTGACAATCTGGCCAATGCCCAGGAGTTGACCGCGGCCGAGGAGGGCCAGGAGGAGGAAGACAAAGAGAAGCAAATGCAGGAGCTCGAGAAAGAGATGGAGGCGTTGCAGAGGACAACCGACGGAAGTGCGCCCAAAGTGGAAATAAGTCCGCCAAGCCCGACGCAAAACTTGTTAGTGTCCACTTGTACCAATTGCCACCCACATTCATTGGAACCCACCCAATTTCGTCTCTCGGGCTGATCGGGAGCGGCGAGAACTGATGCCGCACGGTTTTTGTTTCAGCAAAAGTGGGAAAGGCGGAAAACAGGCGTCCGAAGAGAAGAAACAGGAAGAAGAAGACGACACGGGACCAAAACCAATACTGCCATACTCCTCCATGTTTATACTATCTCCGACAAACCCGTGAGTAACGAAACTAAAAGAATGAAAAGATACCAGCAGGATAGTCATTGGGGGTATTGTTGTTTTTGTTATTTGGTTGAAGTGTAAGAAGAGGCGCCCACTGGGTCGTAAACCTGAGATACTTCGACTTCTTCATTATGGTCGTGATATCACTGTCGAGTATCGCTCTGGCAACGGAAGATCCCGTCGACGACGAGTCGACGAGGAATGTGATATTGAATTATTTCGATTTCGCCTTTACGGGTGTATTCACGATAGAGATGATTCTCAAGGTCATTGATCTGGGAATCATACTCCATCCTGGCTCGTATCTACGCGAGTTTTGGAACATTATGGACGCGGTTGTCGTGATATGCGCCGCGGTGTCGATGGGCTTCGACATCGTCGGCAATCCAGCGGGACAAAATCTCTCGACGATAAAGTCGCTGAGGGTGCTGAGAGTGCTAAGACCGTTGAAGACTATTAAACGTGTGCCCAAGCTCAAGGCGGTCTTCGATTGCGTCGTAAACAGCCTGAAGAACGTCATTAACATTCTCATTGTGTACATATTATTCCAATTCATTTTCGCTGTGATCGCGGTACAGCTGTTCAACGGCAAGTTCTTCTACTGCAACGACGAGAGCAAGTTCACGAGGGAGGATTGCCAGTAAGTAGCCTTGGCTCATTTTATTTATCAGGTCTATACGCGCGGACGGCGAGGAGGAACGGTATCCACTTATTTTTATCTCGCTTCCGCCTCATCTGCGAAGATCCTTTGCTCATTTCGTAGGCCTACGGTATCAAATAGCTTGCTGCAATCAGCGTCTGAAGCAATGAAGATCTGAAAGCTTCAGCTCATTGTGATGTTCAATCGAAGTCAGAGTAAATCAAAATAGAACAGTGACTGCAGTCATTGGCATCCAATCAAAGTCAAAACGAATCAAAATGGAATAGTAGCTGCAGCTTATTAGTATGGAATCAAAGGCGAAACACATCCAAATCAAAGAATGGCTGCTGCTCATGGATTTCCAATGGAAGTCAAAGTAAATCAAAATAGAACAGTGGCTGCAGCTCATTGGTATCCAATCAAAGTAAAAACGAATCAAAATCGAAACATACATCTAGCTCATTGATATCAAATCCAAGTAAAACTGAATCAGACAGTGGCTGTAGCTCATTGGTATCAAGTCAAAGTAAATCAAAATCGAACAGTGGCTGTAGCTCATTGGTATCCAATCAAAGTCAAAACGAATCAAAATAGAATACCAGCTGCAGCTAATCGGTACCCAATCAAAGTAAAAACGAAACGAAATCGAAACATAACTACAGCTCATTAACATCAAATCAATGTAAAACAAAATCGGACAGTGACAAGTCAAAGTATCAAGTCAAAGTAAATCAAAATCGAACAGTGGCTGTAGCTCATTGGCATCCAATCACAGTAAAAACGAATCAAAATCGAAGCACAGCTACAGTTCATTGATATCAAATCAAAGTAGAAATGAAACAAAATAGAACAGTGGCTGTAGTTCATTGGGAGCCAATCAAAGTGAAAACGAATCAAAATAGAATAGTAGCTGCAGGTCATTAGTATGCAATCAAAAGCAAAACGAATCCGAATTGAAGAATGGCCGCAGCCTATTAGTATCCAATCAAAGTAAAATCGCATAAAAATCGAAGCGTAGCTACAGCCCATTGATATCAAATGAAAGTAAAAACGAATCAAAACAGAATAATAGCTGCAGCTCATTAGTATGCAATCAAAGGCAAAACGAATCAAAATAGAATAGTAGTTGCAGCTCATTGATCTCCAATCGACGTCAAAGTAAATCAAACTAGAACAGTGACTGTAACTTATTGGTATCCAATCAGAGTCAAAATGAATCAAAATAGAATACTAGCTGCAGCTGATTGGTATCCGATCAAAGTCAAAACGAGTTAAAACAGAATAATAGCTGCAGCTCATTAGTATGCAATCAAAGGCAAAACGAATCAAAATAGAATAGTAGTTGCAGCTCATTGATCTCCAATCGAAGTCAAAGTAAATCAAACTAGAGCAGTGGCTGTAGCTTATTCGTGTCCAGTCAAAGTCAAAACAAATCCGAATAGAATACTAGCTGCAGCTCATTGGCATGCAATCAAAGACAAAACGCATCCAAATTGAAGAGTAGCTGCAGCTTATTCGTATCCAATCAAAGTAAAAACGAATCAAAATAGAACAGTGGCTGCAGTTCATTGGTATCCAATCAAAGGCAAAACGAGTTCAAATGAACGAGTGGCTGCAGCTTATTAGCATCCAATCAAAGTAAAAACGCATCAAAATCGAAGCGTAGCTACAGCTCATTGATATCAAATAAAAGTCGAAACGAATCAAAATAGAATAGTAGCTACAGCTCATTGATTTCCAATCGAAGTCAGAGTAAATAAAAATAGAACAGTGGCTGTAGCTTATTGGCATCCAATCAAAGTCAAAATAAATCGAAATGGAATACTATCTGCAGCTTCTTGGAATCCAATCAAAGTCAAAACAAATCAAAATCAAAGAGGAGCTGCAGCTCATTGATTTCAAATCAAAGTCAAAACGAATCAAAGTAGAACAGTGGCTGCAGCTCTTTGGTATTTAATCAATGTCAAAATCAATCACAACCAAAAGTCGCTTCAGCCCATTGCTATGTAACCTACCAATCGGGTGTTCCCACTAAATTTTCTCTCCATATAAGCAGTGGCATTGGGAGAATGTAACGCCATTCGTACTTTCGAAATTGTCCATTCTCAGATGCATCGTCCCACATCTTGCCCTCGAAATGAGAAAAAGACAAACATCAGCAAAGACCCAGCCCAGATGTTTCGTTATTTTTTCGTATTGGTTCTTTTTCCTTGCAGGGGAGAGTTTTTCAGCTTTGAGGATGACTCGTTACTGCCAACGTCGAAGAAACGGAAATGGCAACCGCAGAGCTTTCACTACGACAACGTGATGGCCGCGATGCTCACGTTATTCGCCGTACAAACAGGCGAGGGTTGGCCACAAATACTTCAACACTCGATGGACGCGACCCACGAGGACCGGGGTCCCATACACAATTTTAGAATAGAAATGTCCATATTCTACATCGTATACTTCATCGTCTTTCCATTCTTCTTCGTAAACATATTCGTCGCTTTGATCATCATCACGTTTCAAGAGCAAGGCGAGGCGGAACTTCAAGACGGTGAAATCGACAAAAATCAGGTTCACACGCAATTATATTTTTTTTAAATGAACTTCAAAGACCAACGTTTCACCGGTCAATGTTGAAGGACATTGATTTTTTTTTCTAGATACGTAGAAACGCCCAATAGAAGTTCAACTTCGAACCTTTTTAAATTCCAATATGACTTTTTTTGGAATAGAAATATTTCCAGGCAATTTCGTACAGTTTGAGATGGAAAATTGTGTCTAAAAAAATTCATATCCTCCGAAGTGTATTGGTGAAACGCTCGACTTTAAAAAAAAATTCTCAATTGCATTGCAGTACAGTCGTGGTGTATATTAGAAGCGGGAAAAATTAGAAGAAGGCCAGTTTTTTGACCGGTGATTTTGTAGATACCGCGGGTGCTGAATCCAAGTTTGCCTAAAAATCGGAGTGTAGGGATTTTTTTAGGGGATGAAAGAGGATGGGAGCGGATTAATGCCAAACTACAACCCGCACGAGGTCGGCGCCGGAAGACAAAATGTTCAGAAAAATCCGGGCTTTATTTTTGTTCACAGCGCCGAAGTCGTGGAAGTTCATTTTGGGGGTGAAAAAGTGGGGTGAAATTTTGAAAAATCAGTTTTCATTCGATAACTCTTTAGGGAAAATGCATACAATTTTTGTTCAAATGGGAAAGTTATAGCCCTTGAAAAGACGCGTCGATCGGGCATTTGATCAACCCTCTCCGAAAATATCTGCACCCCGAAAAGAATTGTTGGAGTATAAAAAAAAAAATTGTTTATCGAATAACTCAAAAACAATCGATTTTTCGGGGATGGTTTAAATGTACGAAATGTAGGGAATAATTTTCTCTATATTTTCGTTCCTATGGACCACTCTTGAATTTTGCTTTTTCGAACCCCTCTCAGGGGTTGAAAGTTCAAAATGAAATTCCGGGACAACTGTTGACCGAAAATAAAGAGACACAAGTTTGGCGCTGTGGACAAAAATGTAGCTGAGGGTTCAAGCTACAAATGCTTCCACGGCGCCGAATTCGTGCGGTCAATAGTTTTCCGAGAATTTCATTTTGAATTTTCAACCCCCGAGAGGGGTTGGAAAATCAAAATTCAAGAGTGGTCCATAGAAACGAAAATATAGAGAAAATTATTCTCTACATTTCGTACATTTGAACCATACCCGAAAAATCGATTGCTTTTGAGTTAATCAATGAACAATTTTTTTTGTATTTTAACCATTTTTGGGGGGGGGGGTGAAGATATTATCGGAGAGTGATGATCAAATACTTGATCGACGCGTCTTTTCAAGGGCTACAACGTTCCCATTTGAACAAAAAGTGTACGAATTTTTTTCTAGAGAGTTACTGAATTAAAACTGATTTTTCAAAATTTCACCCCACTTTTTCACTCCCAAAATGAACTTCCACGTCTTCGGCGCTGTGGACAAAACTAAAGCCTGGATTGATCTGCACATTTTAACTCACGGCGCCAACCTCGTAGGGGTTGTAGTTTGGCATTAATCCACCCCCATCCCCTTTCATCCCCTAAAAAAACCCTACACCCCGATTTTTCGGCAAACTTGGATTTAGCACCCGCGGCACCTACAAAATCACTTGTCAAAAAACTAGCCTTCTTTTAATTTTTTCCGATTACGGGGTTTTTCAACGACAGCACGACTGTACTATTGGTGACGAAAAATAGAGAAATAAATATCGCCAGCAGAAGTTTTCGAACAGAATTTTTGTTGTTACACGATTACTCTTCTCTTTTCAATATTCTCAGAAATCGTGCATAGACTTCACGTTAGGGGCGAGACCCCTCGAAAGGTATATGCCCGCAAAACGAAACAGCGTAAAGTACAAAATCTGGAGGATAGTAGTATCGACGCCATTCGAGTACTTTATCATGATACTCATCGTTCTCAACACACTACTTCTCATGATGAAGGTAAGCAATCTTCGGCATATGTTCGCCATATTTTTCAATAACCCCCCAATCATTTACTAAGCGTTGCTGTTTTTTTCGACTGAATTCCTAACCCTCCACATAAATAGTTATCTTCGAGAAGAGCAATCGACAGAGGTAGAGAGGGAGAGACAAAAGATCTCGATTTTGAGCTCCGAAATTTTTCATTCCGGGCGAAAAAAAATTGCTAAATTGCCGAATCGCGAAAGAAGCGAAAAAATCTACTTTTTAAACGCATTCCACGTTTTTAAATTTGGAAATAAAAAAATAAAATCCTCGTCTGGGAGTAAAAAAATTACCCTCGAATTCACGTCAGCAAATTTAGGAATGGGATGAGCAGAACTTGAAAGGAGTTTGAAAAAATAGAAAAAGTGGAAATTAAAAAATAGCAATGGCTTAATTTTAGAAGAATTTTACAAATGGAAAAATTGGCATTTAAAAGGAGTTCAAAAAATAAAAAAACGTAAAATTCAAGAAGAATTTAAAAAATAGAAAAAAGATTTTGTAAGGGGCTATACCAGTGTGAGCGCTGAAAGTTTGGGTGATTTTCAGGAATTTTTTGGAAGAAAAGTACTCAATTAAATGTTTCGGAAAATTAAGAATATATTTGAATATATTTGGCCTAGATTACATAATTTTTTCATAGAAAAATAGTGAGATCCAAGCGGCCTATGCGCTGTCTTCGGAGGCGCCAAAAAAAAAGTTCCTCCACTGCTGACATGATTCCGGCCGATTGAGTAGCTGAAACCGAAAATGTAAAAAATCGTCGTTAAACTGGAAGGTATTTCCTGTACTATGACGTAGGATTTTCGAAAAATATCAAAATCTAACAAAATGGCGTAGTTATGAAAAACAAGTCTGTTTTCTTGCCTATCAAAAGGTCGTTTTTTTCAATGCCAAATCGTCAATTTTCATCCAATCAAAAATATCCTACGTCATTGTAGAGTAAATGTATTCAAGAGTACTCAGTTCAAATTTCAAGTCAATCGGATAATTGCTCTTCGAGTTACAATGTCAGCAAATTTGAAAAATCCCATTTCGAGAAAAACGCGTTTGAAGATTTATCGATTTTTGCAAAATAAAATGATATTGATATAAATTATAATAATATTCTTGAAAGTACAAACTGTCGAAAAAGGCACAAAAAATCGATTTTTTAAAGTGTCACACTGGTATAGCTCCTTAAAAAAGTTGAAAAATAATAAAGTGCGATGTACAAAAAATAGAAAAAGTGAATTAAAAAAATTGATAACAATCAAAAATCGTTCGTGGGGAAAAAATGTAGCATTGCTATCAGTATTAAAAAAAAAATCGAAACAAAGATGATAAAAATACGATTCCTTCGTAATTCGTCCTATCCTCTCTCTCAATCTCTCTCTCTCTCTCTCTCTTTTTCTCTTTCAAGCCAGTCAGTCTGAATGTTTAATCCCCGACGCTGCGACAGATCCGAGGCTCGTTCGATCCGAGGATCCTCCCGTAAATTTCATCCACCTTATATTTCTTTGGCAACTTTAACCAATCGAAAAACAGTTTTAGCTCTCGTCGTACCAGCATTCGGACGAATATACATTACTTTTCAAAACTAGACAAAAAAAGCCAAAAAAAACTGGTCCGCATTCGGGGCAATTGCATAAATCCACCAAAGTGTGACGTGAATTGACATGCCAAATTAAAAAAAAATCCACACGTCGTGACCACGTGAAATGACGGATATGTTCGTACGAGAGATTCGTTGTTACTTTGCCTGCATATTCACTTGTTCTCTGTTACATTATATATATATATATTACCATCTATTCCCTCACACACACGAAAACCAAAAAAAATCCTCCCCTCGATCCGAGTATCCTCCAAACGTGTTTCTTTTCGTCCTCTCGATTTTATTTTCACTCCAATCTTGACTCCGCAGTCCGTAGGAATTCCCCTAAAAAATTTCATCGAGTTCTTTGCCTCGAGCATCGACAATGGAGGAATTACATTTCGTAAAAATTCGATTCGAGCTGTCACGGGACGCGCAGAGACGCAATGGTTCAATCGTTTTCAACGTTTCAGAGCACGTAGTAAGGAAAACGCATATAATAATCGAGCTCCTCCTCTCTTTTCCATTGCTGCTTAATTCCCGATAGAAGGAAATACAAAAGAAGCAAAAAATTTATACATTTCGGAAAATAACAATGAAAAAAAAAAAAACACGAAAAGAATTGTCAAAAAGCAATATCATCTTGCGGGAAGAAGTAGATGCGGGCGAACATATTTTTGAAAGCTTCTCACACTCTTTCGTTGATCGTATTAGATGATTCTTCAGTTTTTAGATGCTCCTGCGTTCTTTCTATGCCCATTAGCGTACATATGTATGTATGTATGTATGTATATATATATATATATATATATACATACATACATACATACATACATACATACATACATATATATATATATATATATATATATATATATATATATATATATATATATATATATATATATATATATATATATATATATATATATATATATATATATATATATATATATATATACACATACATACATACATACATACATATATATATATATATATATATATATATATATATATATATATATATATATATATATATATATATTAGGGTGATTTGTTTCAGGGTAACTTTTTTTTTTACCCATCGTGCCCGAAAACCTTTAGTTGGTACCCAAAAACGAAGTTTCGTGAAAGGGGGGTGTTGTCAAAAAATATTTAGAGGTCGCGAATCAAAATTGAAGGTTTCCCATTTGATTAACATTGAAAAAAATGTTTTTCTCATTATTAGTGTTACCATTCCGCGAATTTCGATATCGCGATATTTTCCAAGTGAGTTCTCATAGAAAATATGATACTTTACAATAAAGTTCATTGAGCCATGTCCGTAAATTCAACCGTTTCAGCGGTATCATTATTTCAAGTGAATATTGTATGGAAATATCTATTCAAACGGCTGTAACGCCTAAGCTATTAGGTATATCGAAAAAAATTCAAATGAGAACTATGTAGAGAAAGTAATTTGCTACCAAAAAGTCTTATAAGCCGAGCCCGAAAATTCAACTCTTTCTCAGCTATAGGTGGATGAAGTAAAATAAATACATTTTTTTTTGTTTAAAAAAAATCTATTTATTTCACTTCATCCACCTATAGCTGAGAAAGAGTTGAATTTTCGGGCTCGGCTTATAAGACTTTTTTTGTAGAAAATTACTTTCTCTACATAGTTCTCATTTGAATTTTTTTCGATATATCTAATAGCTTAGGCGTTACAGCCGTTTGAATAGATATTTTGCACAGTATTCACTTGAAATAATGATGCCGCTGAAACGGTTGAATTTACGGCCATGGCTCAACGAACTTTATTGTGGAGTATCATATTTCCTATGAGAACCCACTTGGAAAATATTGCGATATCAAAATTCACGGAATGGTAACACTAATAATGAGAAAAACATTTTTTTCAATGTTAATCAAATGGGAAACCTTCAATTTTGATTCGCGACCTCTAAACATTTTTTGACAACATCCCCCTTTCACGAAAGTTCGTTTTTGGGTACCAACTAAAGGTTTTCGGGCTCGATGGGTCAAAAAAAAAAGTTGCCCTAAAACGAATCACCCTAATATATATATATAGGGTGTCCCTCTTATCTCTGCCACCAGAAATAACTTGATAATTATCAACGTCACAAAAAATTGTTCCAGACAAAAGTTGTACGGTGTGAAAGGGGCCATCAAATGCGACCAATTTTTGTTTATTTCGGTGGAGCCGCTGACGCACAGTGAAGGTCACCTCCACTTTTTCAAATAGAACGAAACATTTTTTTCGACCATCTTGTGGAGCACCTCAAGCCGCATAAAAAACATTAGGGGGTCAAAGTCGTTCAAGGTCATTCAAGGTCAGTATCGACGATACAAATCTAAATATCTCGGATCACTACCAAATATTTGATAGTGATCCGAGACATTTGGATTTGTATTTCATATTAATAGGTGACCTTGAATGACCTTGAACGACTTCGACCCCCTAATGTTTTTTATGCGGATTGAGGTGCTCCACAAGATGGTTGAAAAAAATGTACCATTCCATTTAAAAAAGTGGAGGTGACCTTCACTGTGTGTCAGCGTCTTCAACGAAATAAAAAAAATGGTCGCATTTGATGGCCTCTTCACACCGTACAACTTTTGTCTGGAACATTATTTGTGATGTCGATAATTACCGAGTTATTTTGGGTGGCACAATAACAGGGACAACCTGTGTGTATATATATATATATATATATATATATATATATGTTTATACAGGTGTACATACTTTTTCCCCTCCCTGGTATACTTTGCCTAACGCTCTCTCTTTTTTTCTCTCTCTCTCACTCTATTTTTCTATAATCCAATTGCATGGCTAGCATCGTGTCCTTATTCCGTTGTCGTAACTCACCAATCACGAAAAATCGAAGACGCAACCAAAATTCGCATTGAAATAATATTGACGGAAAAAAATGTTTGCACAAAACACTGAACGTCCGTTTGCGCACTACCCGCTGCGAATGACGATCAAATTGTAAACCCCACGATCGGTCAATGAGTGCACGAAAATAAAATCAATGCACGTGATAAAAAAAAAAAAGTAATGGAATTGCCTTCTATTTCCAATGTTTGCTTTCGATAAGCATAACAATGAAATTCTTTTATCGTTTTCTTTTTTTAATTTTCTTTCTTTAATTACACAACAATATCTGTGTGCACCGTTGCAGCGTAATTTTGACAAATGCATTCTGAAAGCTGCATCGAGGATTTAAAAAAAAAAAAACGTGTCGTGTTCCAATGCTTTTCGAGGCTTTGATTTGACTCCTGACAGGCACACGTGTATCACGAACACACGAACCCGGCAATGATAACTTTGTGTTTGACAATGGAGATATATCGTGAGGCTGCCTTAATCGGATTGACAATGGCTATACAATTATCTTGATACACACATGTATACATATATTTGCTTGCAAGAACGAGGACACGGGAACGAGTAACGCGCGCACAAAAGTTGTACGTCAATGTCGCGAACACATGCACACGCGGCCGCACAAGATCACGAGCACAAATGCATGTGCGGTTCTCTGTACAAACACAAGTGCAATCGAATTTCGTGTCATCGTGAGTCGCGAAAGTATCAGGGGTACCGTCTTACGTGAGATGGACGTAAAAATGTTGATGTCGTGAATTCATTCTTCGTGTCAATTTGAATTTCGGTAAATTTCAATTAGGGGGATTTTTTTCGGCACTAGATTTTTTCGGCATTGACCAATTCATGGCAATTTTGGTTATTCGGTAATCTGATCATTTTGATCTGATTTGATTAGGGTTAATTGTACTTCGGGGGATGTTTTTTTTCAACCTTCAATTCAACACGCGATTTTTTTCGGCGTTGACCAATTCAAGGGGATTTTTTTTCACCTTTTTTTTTTGAATGCCAGACTTTTTCGGCGTTGACCGATTCAATGTAATTTTGGTAATTTTGGTTATTTGCTAATCTGGTAATTTTGGTATTTTGGTTATTTGCTAATCTGGTAATTTTATTCATTCAATGGGATTTAATCAGGGTCAATTGTAATTCGGGGAATTTTTTTTTTCAACGTTCAATTAAAGACGAGATTTTTTTCGGCGTTGACCAATTCAGGGTAATTTTGGTTATTTGGTAATCTGGAAATTTTCTTAATTCGATGGGATTTTATAAGGGCCAATTGTAATTTGGGGGATGTTTTTTTCAACTTGTTTGTCAATACTAGATTTTTTCGGGGTTGACCAATTCAGGCTAATTTTGGTAATTTTGGTTATTTGGTAATCTGGTAATTTTCTTAATTCAATGGGATTTTATCAGGGTCAATTGTAATTCGGGGGATTTTTTTTTCGGCGTTGACCAATTTAAGGGAATTTTTTTTCAACTTTTTTCTTCAATACTAGATTTTTTCGGCGTTGACCAATTCAAGGCAATTTTGATAATTTTGTTTATTCGGTAATTTGGTAATTTTCTTCATTCGATGGGATTTTATCGGGGTCAATTGTAATTTGGGGGATGTTTTTTTTTCAACGTTCAATTCAATACGGGATTTTTTTTTCGGCGTCGACCACTCCAAGAGGATTTTTAAACGGCAATTATAATTGATCAGGATATCATCCTGGTAATTTTTCAGATCGACGGGATTTCATCAGGATCGCTTCGGGAATTTTTTAACGTTTATTTGAATACGATTTTGTTTACCGGCATTGATCAAATCGAGGGGATTTTCGATGGCCAATTATAATTGTTCGGAATATCATCCTGGTAACTTTTTTAATTTGTTGGGATTTTATCAGCCCCAATTTCAATTCACGGTTATTTTTTCCCGTTTATTTCAATACGTATTTTTTTTCAACGTTTATGAGTTCGAGGAAATTTTTTAACGATAATTATAATTGATCAGAATATCATCGTGGTAATTTTATTTAATTCGATGGGATTTGATTTGGGTTCATTTCAATCAGCGCAATTTTTTTCACCGTTTATTTCAATACGAATTTTTTTCCGCGTCGCTCAGTTCGAGGGAATTTTTTAATGCTAATTTCAATTGATCGAAATAATTGTTCAATATCTGTCCAGGGATGGGCCACCGGTCAATTTTTATTGTCGAAAAAATAATAATAAATTGACTGGGAATTCTCGATAAAAATGTTATTGCTAAAGAGCTGAAAATGCGAATAATTACAAATTTGGGACACGTACTTGATCGTGCGTTTAATTATATTGGGGACGAAAGATGGTCGAAGAAAATGATCACATGAAAATGTAATTTCCTTGTTCCAGTACGAATATTCGGATATTTTTGTTTCGAGAAGAAAAAAAAACGATGACACGAAACGGATCGCATAAGTAATTGAATGTTAATTATACATCCTATGTTTTGCACGGGGCGTTCGCACGATATACGAAATACAAAAAAAAAGAAACTTCCTGAAGACGATCTTCCGGTGTACCGAGACTACGGAGCCTCGTGATTATTCGCATACAAATGGCCCCTCTTAGTTTTTTCCCAGTCCCACTTTAATTCACGTATTTCTCATGAAAACCTCCACATAAGTTACTTTTTCGACTCGTCTTCACCGCGCAATCCCGTAAGCTCGCTTCGTACCTCTCCCTCATCGCAGATAGAAAAATCTCATTGTCAGTCAGAGATAACCACCGAATGAACAAAAAATCGTTGCAAAAATTTCTATCATTTTATTCGACAAGAATCCTGTGAAGTTGCGTGAAAATCCTTGCCAAAAAAAAATCGACGAAGATTCAATGTAGCCAGAAAATTATTCAGTCATTCAAATCTTCCAATATAAAAAATAAATCGAATTATTATCAAGGACCATTTTCCTGAATTAGTCCCAGAAAAAAGTTACGAAAAATCATCTTTTTCTCCGGTGCTCATCTCTCCCTGTTCTCATTTCGCCAAAAAATTCATTTAAACGACGTCATTAGCAGTAAATTCTCCTTTCATTTTCAAACGTCACATGTGCTGCGGTTCGATCACTCTGTCCCTGTATCTCTCTGTCTCTCTCTTCCTCTCTATATCTTTCTCTCTCTTTCTCTCTCTACCCCATCTTTTTTCCAAGGAGAGAGATATTGAAAAAAAAATTCAAACGTAACATCGAGAAACGAAAACGGTCCTGTGCGGCATTGTTTTCTTTTTCAACTTATTTTTTTCATAAAGATTTTCACGACACTCGATAAACCCGCGCAAAATTCGGTACAGAGCAAAAAAAAACATCGCGCGATCTTTTGAACTCGATTAAATCGTAGTCCACATAGTGACAATATTTTTTTCCCCATCCAAACAACCAGACGAACAATGTTAAATATAGGTCACTATTACATATGTCTAAATATAATATGTGTTATATATGTGTATTATATTTATATGTACATATAAGACACAATATGTTGATAATAGAATATAATATCATGTCATATATTATATATCACATAATAATACATATATCTACATCTATATGCATATATATCAGGATATATATATATATAGACAGGTCTTATACTCGATCTACCAAAGGTCACTTGAACCTTCAAAATTATTTCCGGTATACTTTGTGCTCTCAATTGTCTTGTATATAAAATATACAATTTTCTGTGATATTTTTCAAAATCAACATATATATATATATATATATATATATATATATATATATATATATATATATATATTTAGGGTGTCCCAGAACTGAATGCGTTTCTTGAAATGAAGGGGGGGGGGGTGAAATTCTGAGTCGATTGATATAAGCATGTGTGGGTCTCAGATCAACCCCTGAATTATTATTAATTTTTAAAGGCGGGCCAATCAGGTGCGCCCGATGAGCCGTCGTACGTCGGTGAGCGATACCGCCGGCTCATCGGGCGCACCTGATTGGCCCGCCTTCAAAAATTAATAACAATTCAGGGGTTGATCTGCGACCCACACATGCTTATATCAATCGACTCAGAATTTCACCCCCAACCCCCTATTTCAGGAAACGCATTCAGTTCTGGAACACCCCGTATACATATGGGTGTGTTTGTGTATGATTTACACATATGTACACATGCATAGCCACGCGTGAAACACACATCCCTTCGTACGATAAACAATATCGAACGGAGTTGAACAATATTCGCTCGAATGACAATCGTTAGAGCGAAATTAAAGATAATTAATAGCAACGGACAATTATATATTGCGTTGGTGGAGCTCGATCGAGAATTGAAAAGGGTCGAATCGATTCTGCAAAATGAAATACCGTAAATACTGATCATGATTTTCAACAAAATTGATCAATTAGCTTGCTTGGTAAGTCGATATTTTATCCCGAGCTGCGCTTACGAAGAAAACAAAAAAGTAATTGTTTTATCAATCTCATTGGGTAATCTGATTATTTTATTCATCCTGTGGACTAGTCTTATCGTTTATTAATCTTATTAAATAATCGTATAGTGTCATTGATCTTTTCGAGTAATTGTTTTATCTTTCCAATAATTATGCCCTTCTTTTATCACAATTTTACTGCTTATTTATCACCATTTTGCCATAACTCACAAGTGTAATTATTTAAATGAGAATTTCGATTTTTTCATTCCCGGGACCACGTGTGTCAATTCTCAATCGAGGCCAATCAATTGTTCCATCCCACATCACTCGTTCATCCATTGGTTCAACTCCGTCCACGATAAATTTGTCCATCCGTTCAGCAAGACAATAACGAGAAAAAAAAACGAAGACGTTCGAGCGAAAAATAAAAGCGACATTCGTTGATTGTTCATTGTCGTTTTTCGCGTACGATCGAAATCTCAAGCGATCGAAATCGCAAAAGTGAAGAAACAAAAAGAAAGTACGAAGGAAAAAAGCAAAGGAAGTAAAATAAAACAAAAATGGCATTATTGTCCCGTTATCGTCGTTGTCGTCGTTGCAGCCGACACGTAGGCTTGTATGTCCGTATGTATGTCTGTTTGTCGGCCGTGTGTTTGTCAGTGTGTGCATTGCAGTACCACCGGCAGAGCGAGGGGTACAGGAAAACACTGAAGTACTGTAACTGGTGCTTCACCGGGATGTTCTCCATCGAGTGCGTTCTCAAGATCGCCGCATTCGGCCCGAAGGTACGCTCCACTTTGCCCCGAAGAATTACGAACAAAAAAAAAACAGAAAAAAAAACAAAACCAGAATAAAAACCAAAAGAAAGCAATCCAACGAACATGCAAACCTTGTGGTCCCCGCTGGGCTCGACATTGCGGGCCTGGCTTATTTTCCTCATCCACCCCCACCCACCCTTCCTCGTACGAGGGCGGTAAATAATCGTCGCGTTTCCTCGATTGTCATTCATTAATTAAAAAAAAAAACTATCCTTTTCGAAAATTCTCAATTAAGGGGTTAGACCACTCTAGAGGCCGAAAAATTAGGCTTTTTGGGGATTTTTTTTTCAGAAAAACTACAAAATAAAGCGAGATTACAAAAAAGGGTGTTTATCATACATATCAGTGACTGTATACAATAATTTTTTTGAAGCGATTAATTTCAAAATGGCGGCTGTGCAGCGTTTATCTCAAAACTGCATTTTTTAAGTTGGCCGGAAACATAACTCAGACAACTTTCAACCGATTCACTTGAAATGTTGAATATATCTTGAAAAATACGTTGTTTATGGAAGTACGTAGGATTTTTTAAAAATATCGCATAGTTCATTTGTTATTAACAATTATCTGACGATTTTTGGGCCAATTTTTTACTTTCCAAAAATTTCGTCAGATAATTGATAATAACAAATGAACTATGCAATATAAAAAAAATCCTACGTACTTTCATAGACGATGTATTTTTCAAGATATATTCAACATTTCAAGTGAATCGGTTGAAAATTGTCTGACAAGGAACATCCCTCAGGTGACACCCTTCGATTTTGTTGAAATTTGGATATGTTATAAAGCACCGAAAAGTAAGCGATACGTGTTTTGTTATCGGCGGAAACACGGTTTTAAGGGGTGAAACCACCTCTTAATATAGGGGTGGTTCACCCCTTAATTTTTTTTGCAATGTCACAGTGGATTTTTCATTGCTTCGGATTAGAAGAATTTTCGTTTTTGTTTCATTAAAATCGGTGGACTTGCCTTTTTTCGAGAGATGCCTTTTTTCGAGGGGTGGTTTCACCGCTTAAAACCCTTTTTCCGCCGGTAAAGAAAAATACGTATCGCTTACTTTTCGGTGCTTTATAAGATATCCAAATTTCAACAAAATCGAAGGGTGTCACCTGAGGGGCGTTCCTTGTGAGTTATGATTCCTGCCAACTTAAAAAATGCAGTTTTGAGATAAACGCTGCACAGCCGCCATTTTGAAATTAATCGTTTCAAAAAAATTATTGTATACAGTCACTGTCATGTACGATAAACACCCTTTTTTGTAATCTCGATTAATTTTGTAGTTTTTCTGAGAAAAAAAAACCCACAAAGCCTATTTTTTGGCCTCTAGAGTGGCCTAAGGCCACTCATTTTCGGAATATTGAAGGGGAATTTTTTTTTTCAATTAAAAAGATCGCGCTGTGTTTGGTGAAATAATTACGGGGAGCGAGGAAACGCGACGTGAAAAAACCGTGACTCGTAAAGGCGATGGTAAGTCTTGCTTATTAGAGAACACATAGAGCGCGTTTACCCAAACGAAAAATCCGCTGCTGTAACATAAACATACATATTCCGCAATAATATCACATTTATATATAAATCGTGTATATATAAAAAAGAAAAAAATACGCGACGTTAATTGTGGACGTATATTGAAATATATCGCGAAAAGTATTTTTTGTAAGACGATACACACGTACACACACACACACATTTACACATATATACTCGGACCAGCCACAAAATAAATGAGATGAATAATTTTGACAATATATCGAAGAACTTTGCTCGGATGGCGATTTTTTTATCTCGTCCGGACTCTCGGACTCTTCGATAGAATTGTTCATTCTGCCCATCGCGTGTACTCGATGATATTTTTACATTGATCGTTGACAGACACGATCTCATCGATGTATTGAAAAAATACGATATACTCTTGTTTCTACGAATGCGTCGATTTTCTTACCGATACACTATTCTTTTTCTCTCTCTCTCTCTCGACACAAGCCACTCGACAATAATGTCGCATACGTTATCACAAACGATTTGTTTTGCGTTATTTTCCATACCTTTTAATTTGTCTCGCCTGTAAAGAGTGTGCAATGGGGAACATTGATTCGAGTCGATTTTTTTTCTCTCGATCAAGTATTTTTTTCGGTTATTCGAAAAATTAGTTCGAAAAAAATGAAGGTTTACTGTGACGAAATTTGATTGGCATATTTTTTACTGATATGATACTTTTATCTTGGAAAATATTTATTGATACATTTTTTTTTATATTTATCAAATTTCTAGTGATTGAATTTATGTTCCTCGATGCACAAGTCTACAATCTTCACATTTTTTGTTGCTGTTTGACTCGCTCTTTACCTCTTAAGCTCTCTCTTTCTCTCTCTCTCTCTCTCTCTCTCTCTCTCTCTCTCTCTCTCTCTCTCTCTCTCTATCCATGTATATACAAATATACATATTTACTATCTCTACCACAACGTCCTGCTGTTTTACTTTCAATTATTTTTTTTTCTTCTCATTCTTCCCTTTTTTAACGATCAAATACGAACTTCCGTTACGACCGACGACTTCCGTCGAGGCGAAAGTAAAATCTATATACAACAGAAAAACATAAAAATAGCGCAGAAGATGGGGACGAAGGAAGAAGTGCGTTGGCATACACGCGGGAAAAAAAAAGAAGTCCACGAGCCCCTTGCATGCGACAAGATCCGCCTTTTTGCATCCGCATGCATTCACTGCACGTGTAATGTTTTTTTTTTTACGAATCCTCGCATGTGAATTTATGTGTGTATATATATATCACCGATGACTGCGTATATATGGGCTGACGAATGATGCGGTTATGTTTACACACACGATTATTTTGTTTCGTAAACGAGGCTGACTATAGTTATGGAGCCGAAGGAAGAACGAAAAAAAACAACGAGGCGAAATATCGAGTTTTTCGAATGCAACGATTTATCGTGAGAGGCTGCGGTACCTCTTGCGTTTCTCCTCGCATGCTGTTTATCGTGAATGAGTGCATCGTTCGAAAACTCCGACACTCTTGATCCCCCGTTGCGATGACCGGATTTATTAGCCAAAAAAAACAAATACTTTTGTACGTTACGACTAACGAACATGCGTCAACTCTGTGAGAGATTGGTTAGACTTGCTAGGCTCGATTTAGGAGATCGGTGAGAAATTCCGAAAAAAATATCGAAAAAAAAACAGGTTTCCGCTCGGCACGACGATTTTACCGATGAAAAAAATGGATATTCAGAATTCGTTACGCGATTTGCTGATTTTTTTTCGTTCGCTGGTGATCCTTTTTTCCATCGGGAAAATCGTCGTATCGTGGGCGATAATTGGGTGAGTAAAGATTTAAAAAACTACAAGGCTCCAAATAATCGATTGGTTTTATTTTTAACGCGTTTTATTTTTGGTCGAAGGATGAACACCCAAATTGGATCCTGTCGTGATCGGTCGAACTTTGAAAAAAGATTTCGTCATTGTGCCTGTTTTATCGTTACGATGAATTCGACATTTCACACGGTGGAATATTCTTCCAGAGTAATTCTTTAAAAAAATCAAGAACGTAGGGATTTTTAAAGTGAAACGGTATTTAAAAGTATGCGAGAAAAAAAAAACAAGAGTTTGGCGCGAAAATTTAGTTTTCGAAAGTTTAATTTAATTGAATAAACTATAAATAAATATTTATAATACCAAAAATCTAGGAACATTTTGGTATTTTAAATTGGAACAAATTGAAGGACAGTGAGTGTGAAACTCCGAGCGATTTATGCAGAATCTCTTTTTGGTGTTCGCATTCTGCCTGAAACAAAAGCAACCAAATCGTCTTGGATCATTATTACCGATAGCCAGTTAATTAAGTTCCAGCCCCCCTTTCGAGCTGAAAATCCCAGAGTAAATGCCAAAATAAATTTCACTTACCCAAAACTTCATTTCCTGAGAGTTTTTCCACACTATTTCGAAAATAGACAAACCACTAATGGATCACGAAAATTTTCAAACATTGGTTTTTTGTATACATTTTTTTTTATAGTATAACAAAAATATTAGACCTTGTTTACCTCCAATATTTTCTCGAATTTGTCAAATGAGAATTGTTGCAGAAAATACACTTTTAGTTGAAGTGACAGAAAAAGTAGACATTGCCTGTCTCTGACACATTGTGGAATTTAGCAATAATTAATCGTAGCGTAAAATACCTGCATTGTTAATTAGTATGAAAGAATTCCTAGATTTTGGCGATCTCGGAGCATACAAGAAATTATTTGAATTAATTGTCAACGTAATTTCCTCCCAACCCATGACCCACATCGATGTAAATACCCGAGGCCCTTTTTCGTCCTCCATTTGTCATCCGTTTGAGGATACAAATTCGGAAGACCGCGGTCGAAAAGGAGCCAAAGCTCGCGCGAAAGGCTCGAGGATTCAAGACGATTATAAAGGACGCATTCGCAACGTCGTTTCAGCAAACGAAACCGAAAGAAAAAATGTAAAAGCGAAGAAGCTAAAAAAAAAGAAGCTTCAATCTATGGGCAATGTGCTACGTGGTTGGGTGTATTTTGTAGTATCACGAGGCGCCGCCAGTTCTATTGGACACCTTGACCATCGTGAACATGGTCGTCACCCTACTTTTCTTCATTGAGTGCATCCTTAAAGTCATCGCCTTCGGATGCAAGGTACAAAAAAGCCTTTAATCACGCTAAATCCACTCTTAATCACACGATATCGAAAAAACAAGAGAATAAAAATTTATCTTCACTCTCGGACCGAATGGGGACATTCGTAACGTGTGAAAAAAAACAACAACAGCAACATGAATAATTCGACACCCAACGAGGATGCGAGGATATATTTCAATGGCGATATTCTATGACGTTGAAGATTTGCATCGTTGGAATGCAATAAACATCTTTAAAAATTAAATTCTTTGAATTTCAATTTTTCAACAAAATTTTTCATTCATTTTTTCTTGAAATTTTTTTAAAAACAATTTTTATATTTTTAGTTTCCATTTTTTTAAATGGTTCTTTAAATATTGTTTTTAATTTTTTGTTTATTTGCTGAATTTAGTCTGCGCAATACATTCGCGTTTTTTTAAATCTTTTGTTAGAGATTGAAAATCTAAATCGGCAAAAAAAATGTTTTCGCTAATAGGAATACGAGAATAACGAAGTTAAAAAATAATTTCGTTGCATTGCGACGATTCAAACTTCAACGTCATGATATTCACGACTCGTCCAACCCACGGGTCCATTATTGTAATTGTACTTTTCGGAAAAAAATTCGAGGAAGGTTACTCCGAAAAAAAAATCTTTTCGTGTGCGAGATATTTTGATCGACAAAATTACGAGATAGTCAAATCGAACTTAACTTCTATTTTTCTTCAGCGACCACATCTTTGTGAACGAAAAAATCTTCACGATACTCAAAGCTCAGAAAATGAGAGTAGAATTCACCACAATCATCTCTCTATCTGTCTCTCTCTTTCTCTCTCTTTATCTGCCTCTTTCTCTCTCTCGCTCTCGCTATATCTCACGCTGCCGATCGTTCACCACCGTGTATATACATGTATATATACATGCGGCAAATATTGAATAAATGCAAAATATGGAGATTTTCTGATGGAAAAGTTTAAAAAAATCTGGTCTCTGGCAGAATTCTCTATATCTCTTACTAGCTGCTTGCTATATACGACCGGCATGTTCCCGTAGACCATCAGTAGAGTGATCCCGTCACTTACGATACATACTTATACATATTGCCAAACATCGACTTTTTTCACCCAACATAAGCAGCTCCATTGTGTATCGTCGTGAAAATAATAATAATGACAACAAATGCGAGCGATGATCATGTTGATAATAATCCTCGAAAGACAACAGCAATAATAAATTCCATCAAGATTTTGCATACGAGATACAGACGTTTACGCCAATTTTGCTCACGATTGATCGTCGTACCAATTGCCTCCAAATCATGGTAAAAAAATTGCAAAATTCGAAGATTGGGTCCAAAAATGGTAAAGAAAAATTATCCATGTCCGTCGTGAAAATTGCTGATTTTTGTAGAAATGAAAGGGAATTATCGTATCCCTTGTTCAATAATAAATCAAAATAATTGTCGACCTTGAATGGAAAATTTGGGGATGAAATTCCGAACTTTGAATCTCGGACGGTTTAAAATTCGAAATTTTAATGTTCCGAAATTACAAGTTTCGTCAAGATCGTGCCAGCGAAAGTCTACAAAGTTGACTGTGAATGATGTAGAGCGTATAACATTGTCTAGACAAATTTCAAAATTGACGTAAAATCACTGGAAAGGTTTTAAAAGTTTCAATATTTTCAATAAATCGACGAATTATTAAACGATTTTTTTAAAATTATTCTTATTAAAAAAAATTCTTGATATAATTCGTCGATTTATTGAAAATTTAAAAACTTCAAAAGTGATTTTACGTCAATTTTCAAATTTGAAATTCGTCGATTTATTGAAAATTTTAAAACTTTAAAAGTGATTTTACGTCAATTTTGAAATTTGAAATTCGTCGATTTATTGAACATTTTAAAACTTTTAAAACTTCCATAGCCGAATTATTTTGACGGTGTTCAGATTTTCGGAGTTTTGGTCTTTCGTGTAAAATTCATTCGGAGTTTTGATCCTTCGGGGTAGTATTATTTTGGAGTTTTGAGCGTTCTGATCATTCGAAATTCGGAACTTCAACCCGGCCCCGAAAATTTAAAGACCTTTTGATAATTTTTATTTTGGTCAATAATAATTGTTATAAAGTAAAAAACCATCTGAATAAATCCCAGAGCGGAAAGGGTTATTAAAAAATTATTCTGCTCCGAAGCTGCGAGAATTGTGAGTGAGTGAAGATGTCGCGAAACGCCTCGAGCATTCCAATAAAAGACGACGAATTAGGGTAGCAAAAAGTACACTCTCGAGGACGCGTTCACGAAAATGTAACTAAATAGTCCTCACAATAAAACTCAATTAACCAGGTCCGGACTATCCGCGACGTCTTACCGGTACATTAAAAAAAAAACTTCACACACACATACACACACACGTACACACACACTTAAAACATGCACACGCGAGAGCACGCACGTATCGGCATGGATTCGATGCGAAGAACTTGCCGATCGCGTTTTCGATATGCAGAATATGTATATTAAGTTTTATTTTCCAATATTAGAGCTAGAGTTCTCATACTCGTACACTTGGCAGCCATTCGGAACGCGGGAGAATGTCGAGAGGTTTAGTTACATTGCTGAAAAAACAAATCAAATGGAGTACCATGGGTCACAAATTTGTCATCGTTGAAACGCATCACTTTGCCTCCAGGCTCCAAAACTAGGGAGTAACTAGTCACTAGGGAAGTCACTATATATAATATTCCATTGGCTAATTGTCATTGTTATTGATACCTTTTTTTATATGTAAGTTTTACATGATATCACGCTAGTAACGTGACTAGTGAATTAAGAGGCTGTACCAGTGTGAACGCTGAAAATTTGGGTGATTTGCGGGATTTTTTTGGAAGAAAAGTACTCAACTAAAGGTTTTGGAAAATTAAGAAAATATTTGGCTATATTTGACCTATATTATGTAATTTTTTCATAAAAAAATATCGAGATCCAAGCGACTTATGCGCTGCCTTCGAAGGCGCCAAAAAAAAAGTTCCTCCGCTGCTGACATGATTCCGGCCGATTGAGTAGCTGAAACCGAAAAAGGAAAAAAGTCGTTAAACTGGAAGGTATTTCCTGTAGAATAACGTAGGATGTTCGAAAAATATCAAAATTTAACAAAACGGCGTAGTTATGAAAAAAAGTCCTTTTTCTTGCCTATAAAATGGTCGTTTTTTTCAATGCCAGATCGTCAATTTTCATCCAATCAAAAATATCCTACGTCATTGTAGAGTAAATATATTCAAGAGTACTCAGTTCAAATTTCAAGTCAATCGGATAGTTGCTCTTTGAGTTACAATGTCAGCAAATTTGAAAAATCTCATTTCATATTCTTGAAAGTATAAAAATCTCATCTCATATTCTTGAAAGTATAAACTGTCGAAAAAGGCAAAAAAATCGATTTTTTTTAAGTGTCACACTGGTATAGCTCCTTAAGGAAGTAACCAGAGACATACTTTTTGGCAGTGATGAATTTTAAGACCACACTTCTCTGCTAAGAAAAAAAAACAAAAGAAAGGTCGATTTTGCATATTCGAAACTTGAAAATAAAAATCCAATTCGACATTTTCAAATTAATTAATTAAATATCGTCGTAATTGATTAAATTTATTGAAATTAAATAGTTCCTTCCCTACTAAAGAAAACCATAAATGAAAAGACAATTTTTCAAATTCGAAACTGGAAAATAAAAATCGAAATCGAAATTCTTAAATTAAATAATTAAATATAACTTCACTTAATTTAATGAAATAAAATCAATCCATTATAACGAGACTTTGAAGAGTTTCGGCAATTCTCGAGACCCCTTCCCTACTAAGAAAAACGGAAATGAAAAGTCGATTGTTCAAATTCAATATTAGAAAATAAAAATCTAATTCGAAATCTTCAAATGAATCGATCAACTAATCATTAATATCAAATTTGATTGACGAATTTTAAGATTTCGAATTAAATTTTTTTTTTCAAGTTTCGAATTTCGTAAATCGACTTTTTATTTGTTTTTTTTTTTCAGTAAAAAAGATGTCTTCACTAAGAAAAAAAAATCAAAAGGTAAAAATATAAATTTAATTCGAAATCCTAAAATTAATCGATCGAATATAATTTTAATAAATTCAATCACATAAAATCAATAAATTCTAACTTCGAAGATTTTCGGCAATTCTTGAGACATTCTCGCGTAATGAGGTTCGGTATGGCTCCGAAATTGCGCCAGGAGCCATTTGTTTTCGACTAACGATCCACCTTAAATCCGGGCAGAATTTCTTCAAGGATCCCTGGAACACTTTCGACTTCATCACGGTCATCGGTAGCATCGTGGACGCTTTAGTCGTCGAATTCGGGGTACGTGAATATCTAAATTCGCCCGACGAATCTTCACAGCGCCTCATTTATTGACACTCTTAAATAATTCATTAGAGTCGTATCAATAGTGAATCGAAGTGAAGTCAATATCGAATTTTTTATCGAAAATCGATAATCGCGTCGATACGAGATAAACTGTTGAAAAAAAAAAATATTAATCGTACGTTCAATTTTGCATACTTGACACAGTTGGGCCTTGTAGCTTCGTTCGTGCATCGCGTCAACGATGCGTCATCAAGCGGCTCGAAATGATACTTTAAAATATCTTGAATATATATATATATATATATATATATATATATATATATATATATATATATATATATATATATATATATATATATATATATATATATATATACACACACATATACATATATATTCGATCGATAAAATAACGTTAGCGTCGCAAAGTTGTCCCGATGCAAGGTCGAGGCCCGGAGATCGGCAAACCCCATGAAATTACGACTTTGTGTGTTGAAGTGTAATTTTCTTTGTCCCCTACAGGAGAACTTCATCAACGTTGGCTTCCTAAGGCTCTTTCGTGCCGCCAGACTGATCAAACTTCTCAGGCAGGGATACACTATACGAATTCTACTATGGACATTCGTGCAGTCCTTCAAGGCAAGTTTCATAAATACAGTAAGGGGGGGGGGAGACTTGAAGCGAGGAAAAAATCTGCTGATTTTTACGATTTTTTTAAAGGTTTTCTCACTTTAGATGCTAAAAAAATACTATTTTCATCAATTCTTTTGATAGGTTTATGTTATAGATATTGATACAAAAGTTGTTACACTTAATGAATACACTTTCGAAATACATTAAATTTTTTATAAATGTATTTGTGTTACCCAAACAAACTTTAAACGCGTTTTGCTTGAGACAATTTTTTTCGACGGCTGGTTGATACAATCTTCGAAACTACTGAATCGATCCTTATAACATTTTAACCATGTATTCTTTACAACTATAGCTATAGCGCATATCAAGGATTTTTTAAATTTTGATATTTACTTTTTTTACGAATAATGGTGGAAAAAACACGTTTTTTTCGAAAAATTACCGCCATTTTGTTATTTTTGCACGTTTGCACATTTTGAGAAAAAACGTGTTTTTTCAAAATTTAAGATTTGAAATTAAAAATTTTAAAACCGTTTGATTTTTATTTCGCATGATTCATATCCGAGATTTCATCGACAGCACAGACCTACCATTTTTTAGGACATTTTTTTAACTACCATTTTCGTCTATAAATAGTGACTTAAATAAATATTTTTTTTAAATGTATTTTTAAAGTGTATTTATTAACAAGGAACATCCCTCAGGTGACACCCTTCGATTTTGTTGCAATTTGGATATGTTATAAAGCACCGAGAAGTAAGCGATACGTATTTTTTTTATCGGCGGAAAAACGGTTTTAAGGGGTGAAACGAACCCTCGAAAATAGGGCTGTTTTTCGTTTTTCGTCGATAACGTTATCGTTTTCACCTCCGTTATATTATACACAAAAAAATAAACATTGTTGCAATTGGAAATTTTTTAATATCTCGTACCGTTAAAACGTTATCCTGTCACCTGAGGGATGTTCCTTGTAAGTGTAACAACTTTTATATCAATATCTATAATATGAACCTATTTTGAAAATCATAAAAATAGCCTTTTTTAGCGTCTAAAGTGAGAAGACCCCTTAAGGAATGATTTCTTCACCATTTTTTAAACTTATGGTATGTTTTATTACTAATTTGACTGTTAAATGGTATTTTTTACCAACATTAAAAAATGGCGAAGCACGGTCTTCCAAACTGCATTTTTAAAACTGGCGAGACGTATAGCTAAAAAAATCAATCGACCGATTCTGATGAAATTTGGTGTAAAACTTTCTAACCCCATCGTCTAAAACATGTCCCTAAATGTTTGTGAAATTTTTTTAGAAAAAGATTTCTTTAATTGCATAATGTAGAAATTTTTTTCGGAAAATTCAGTCTTTTTGTTTCAAAGTGTACCATTTGCTCGATTTTTAACATTCGTCACTTTTCTTGGTTCATATTCTACGTTTGGGTGTTAATGAAAGGAGCAAACCTTCGTTGGTTTTTCTCCGATTAATCTCGCCGACGCTACATGTCACGGAGTCTGACAACATCAGCTGAAACCCGTTTAAGGGGTTACGTGGGTTTGGAAGCCAAAAAAGCATATTTTCTCTATTTTTTACGTATAATATATAAATTATTTTACTCAAAATGTTAAGCACATAAAAGGGCAACATTTCAACAATATTAAAAAAAATCTCATCCACAAATTTGAGAAATTCGGCCGGTGGGACCTGGTTTCTCATGATAGCTTTATTTAAAATCAAAAAACCATTTTTTTCTGTTAGTAGATAAGTATAGCTCGTGATTGAACGAAGGATTTAAAAAAAATTGAAATTTGAATTTTTGACAGAGTTGTATGCAAAATAGATCAATTTTTGGTACAATTTACACTACGCATAGCCTTGTAAAATAAGTTGTAATCGAAAAAAACAAACCGTCGGTCAATCACTAGTCAACGCTATTTTAAAGAAGTGTCCAAAATTTCAATAAGATTAGTTTCATTAATTTCAATAGCATTAGTTTTTGAAAAATCGTGTCCACCGACTGAAAAAATAGTGTTATGAGAAAAATGCGATTACCTGCGTCGCTCCCGGCCGGTCTTTCCCAACGGGGGGAATTCCGAAAGGCTCTCTCTCTCTCCTAGAATTTTACTCCGATTGACTTAAAACTTTGGGAGAATATTATAGACATATTGTACTATTAAATAATAAAATTTAAAGACCTGATTTTTTGAAATTTTTGAACCCCTTAAAAGATCGTACCATATCTCCGCTATTTTTAAGGTAGTTCCTCTGCGAAAATCTCAACCAAAAGTTTACATACCATGTTCGTGTTTAAAAGATTGATAATTGGTTTAATTAGTAATAAATAAAATTAAAAACTACGCAATATTGACTCGGTACTAGTAGATAATACGATGGATATCATTTACTGCCGTAAAATATATTTTATATTGTGTTTTTGATCTACCATTGCCAGTAAACTTTTTGCCGGGACTGTCGAGGCTTTGCCCCAATTGTTTTTTTTTCCAGGCTTTGCCAGGCTTTGTACCAAAATTGTGAGGGCTTTTTATGGTTATATCTTGAAAACTAGATGGTGAATCATTCTCATTTTTTTTTCACATTATTCGTGATATCTTACTCTAGCTTATCCTCGTTTTTTATCAATTTCTTAATTTTAGTTTTGACGGTAAAATTAATGATGCTCTGTTTGCCCATCATAACGCATTTGTTACGTGTAAACCAAACCAACTTTAAGTGTAAATATCTCAGGTTTGGGGTGGTCAAACTTATTCAAATTGCACAGATGTTTGGATAATGTATTAAATAACATATATGTCAATTTTCAACCATTTCTTAATTCAACTCTTCTGTGGAGGTACTACCTTAAAGATGAATAAAAAAAATACCATGGCAAAAGTAGTAATCAAAAGTACCTTTAGTCGCACGAATGGTTAAGAAATCTTCATGACAATCAGCTATTTTTTCCTCGCCTTGAGAAAACAAATTAATTCGAAATTTTTCCTCCCATTTTAATTGGAAAAAGTCGAGAATTCTTTTTCGCCCATGACTTTGAGACGTCCTTTACTTCCATTGCAGGCGCTGCCATACGTCTGTCTACTCATAGCAATGCTGTTTTTCATCTATGCCATTATCGGCATGCAGGTACGATTCCACTCCTGATTTATCATTCCTGACGTAATTCAATAACGAATATAAAAAATCCCGAAAAACATAAATCGAAGCCTCCTGGCTCAAGCCCTTGCGTGAAGGATCCTCAAAATGATTTTTGTAACATTGAGTGATGATAAGTTTCGAAGCAAGGCGACATCAATTGTCTTGAAATTCACTCAAACAGAAAAAAATACATGGAGAACCACCTTTTTTCGAAACAGGTCGTAATTTTGAAAAATAGTCGATGGTCGCTTCGGTCGAAAATCATTCTCGAGGAATTTTCACTCTAATTTCCGTAGGCAGTGTGATGATAAAGAAAAAAGAAAAAAAAACTTGAAATTACCAGGTTTTCGGGAATATAAGAAACGATTCGGCTACAGCGATCGAACGTCACAACAACTTTCAGTCCTTCTTTGACTCCCTTATGTTACTTTTTCGGTGAGGAATTAATGAACGTGTAGCGCAAATAAAACTGTTAATTATTGGGGTAGAAAAATTCCGTATTACTCATGGAAAGAAGTATAGTCCCATAAACATACATTATAATTGGCAAATTCATATTCATATCATAACTTTAAATCAATTACGAATTAAAAGTAAAGGAAAAAAATAATTATTGAATTCAAAGCAAATTTAAAAAATGTGATGATTTAAAAGTAAATAAAAAAAATTTAATGAATTAAAAATAAATCAAATTAAAATCAAAATTGAAAGTAAACCAACTACGAATTATCCTACATTCAATTTTGATTGCTATATTTCAAATCTTGGGTATTCGGGAACTTGTGAAAAGTGTGAAAAAATCTTCAGAGCCATTTCTTCAGCTCTCAAATTCCAAGGATCTGAAATATAATAATCAAAATTCGATGTAGGATAATTCATAATTAGTTTACTTTTAATTAATTACATTTCTTTTATATTTACTTTTAATTCACTATATTTAAAAAAAAATACTTATAATTCATTACATTTTTTTTCAATTCACTTTTAATCAAATAGTGTTTTTTTTTTACTTTCATCTCTCAATGAATATTGCTACAAAATTAGCTACGTTCAACCTATAATTAAATGCCATTGTGACCCCCATAAATCAAACATGAACAAAAAAAGCTCCCTGCACATACTTCTTTTCCACGACGGTAAAACGGGCAGAATTTGACGAGAGTGTAAGCTAGAGTCGACTAACATTACACACGCAACCCTGTAGAACTATTCCTTTGGAATTGAAGCTCTCCCGTATTTATCAGCAACGTGGTGCACTAATAAAAAAGGAATAAAATTCCCCGAATTAAAAAAATGCTCCCCCGCTGTTGGAGACTAACGCTATTGGCTTTTTTTTGTTGACTGGTGCTTATTCGAAAAACAGGTATTTGGTAACATCGCCCTCGACCCGGATACATCGATCTACGAGCACAACAATTTTCAGAGCTTCATTCAAGCTCTGATGTTGCTATTTCGGTGAGTGTCAAAGTCGTTGTGCACTCCTTAGACGCCCAATAGTCCAGGATTTTTAGACATTCGCTGGGCAAAAAATCCTAATAATTGACTTTTCGATTGGATTATGTCAGAGAGTGCCCCCTAAGTCTAAAACCATGTTTGTGTCGTCCGAAACCGCGAGCGTTAGCCGCCATCTACTAAAAACGCCTTTTTGCAAATATCTCGGAAACGATGAGTTTTACCTTAAAAATTGTAAGAACCTTTTTTGTAGAGAATAAAATTTCCCATCTTTGTTATTTGAAACTTTTTTCTCTATTGTTAATATTTGCCGAGATATAGTCGATTCAAAAAACCAAATTTTTGTTTTTGGAAAATATCTCGATAATCTTGGAAATACGAAAAAAATGCAATAATCAAAGTTGTAGAGCATTAAATTTTCTACAATTTTTGTATAAAACTTTTTTTTGTAAAATAAATAGTTGCTGAGTTCTAGCGCGATGAAAGTTGCCGTCAGGTAAAAAAAAAACAGCTCGGAAACGGTGAGTTTTACGTTAAAAATTGCAAGCACCTTTTTTGTAGAGGATAAAATTTCCCATCTTTTTTATTTGAAACTTTTTTCTCTATTGTTAATATTTGCCGAGATATAGTCGATTGAAAAAACCAAATGTTTGTTTTTGGAAAATATCTCAATAATTTTGGGAAATACGAAAAAAAATGTAATAATCAAAGTTGTAGAGCATTAAATTTTCTACAATTTTTGTATAAAACTTTTTTTTGTAAAATCAATAGTTGCTGAGTTCTAGCGCAATGAAAGTTGCCGTCGGGTAAAAAAAAATAGACCGGAAACGGTGAGTTTTACGTTAAAAATTGTAGAGACCTTTTTTGTAGAGAATAAAATTTCCCATCTTTTTTATTTGAAACTTTTTTCTCTATTGTTAATATTTGCCGAGATATGGTCGATTGAAAAAACCAAATGTTTGTTTTTGGAAAATATCTCGATAATTTTGGGAAATACGAAAAAAAATATAATAATCAAAGTTGCAGAGCATTAAATTTTCTATAATTTTTGTATAAAACTTTTTTTTGTAAAATCAATAGTTGCTGAGTTCTAGCGCAATGAAAGTTGCCGTCAGGTAAAAAAACAGCGATTACTGGTAATTACGATTTTTAACGTAAAACTCACCGTTTCCGAGGTGTTTGCAAAAAGGCGTTTTTCAAGATGGCGGCTGACGCTCGCGGTTTCGGACGACACAAACTTGGTTTTATACTTGGGTATGAATGCATACACCCTCTGACGTAATCCAATCGAAAAAAATCAATTATCGGGGTTTTTTGCGGAGCGAACCCATTTTGGTGCTAAAATTCCTGGATTACAATTCCTACACGATACTCCGCTAGCTCGAAGTATTTGTAGAATTCGAAAAAAATTTTTTTTTAAAAGCTAGTCTCGAAATTTCTGAGAAATTGATGAGAAAAGACAAAAAAAGTCGAACGAGGAAAAAACTTTTTGCAGATGCGCGACGGGCGAGGCATGGCCGAATATAATGCTTTCTTGCATAAAGAACCGAATGTGCGACGCGAAAGCACCAAAAGGAGAGGTCGAGGAGTGCGGTTCGAATCTCGCCTACGCTTACTTCGTGTCGTTCATATTCTTCTGCTCGTTTCTAATGTTGAATCTTTTCGTCGCCGTTATCATGGACAACTTTGACTACCTCACCCGGGACTCATCGATCCTCGGTGCTCATCATCTCGACGAGTTCGTTAGAATATGGGCCGAGTACGATCCCAATGCAACGGGAAAGATACTCTTCACCGAGATGTACGACATGTTGAAGAACATGGATCCGCCGTTGGGCTTCGGTAACAAATGCCCGAATCGTCTCGCCTACAAGAAGCTCATTAGAATGAACATGCCAGTCGACGCCGATGGCAAGGTCAACTTTACAACGACACTATTTGCCTTGATTAGGGAAAATCTTAGCATCAAAATGAGAGTCGGTGAGTATCCTGATCAATGAAGATTCATCCGTTCGTTGACACGTTTGTTTCATTGATTCGTCGATTGTTTGGGTGTTTGTTTTAACAATTGCTTCCTTGATTGCTTTGTTGATTGACCTATTTATTTATTTATTTATTTGTTCATTACTCGAGAGAGAGTGGTTTGCTGATTAATCAATAAATTGATTAATCATTGATTTTCGGCCACTCTAGAGGCCGAAAAAATAGGCTTTTTGGGGATTTTTTTTCAGAAAAACTACAAAATAAATCGAGATTACAAAAAAGGGTGTTTATCATACATATCAGTGACTGTATACAATAATTTTTTTGAAGCGATTAATTTCAAAATGGCGGCTGTGCAGGGTTTATCTCAAAATTGTATTTTTTAAGGACCGGAAACATAATTCAGACAATTTTCAACCGATTCACTTGAAATGTTGAATATATCTTGAAAAATACTTTGTCTATGGAAACACGTAAGATTTTTTTATATTGCATAGCTCATTTGTTATTAACAATTATTTGACGATTTTTTAGCCAAATTTTCGGAAAGTGAAAAATTTCGTCTGATAATTGTCAATAACAAATGAACTATGCAATATAAAAAAAAATCCCACGTAATTCCATAGACAATGTATTTTTCAAGATATATTCAACATTTCAAGTGGATCGGCTAAAAATTGTCTGACAAGGAACATCCCTCAGGTGACCCCTTCGATTTTGTTGAAATTTGGATATGTTATAAAGCGCCGAAAAGTAAGCGAAACGTATTTTTTTTATCGGCGGAAAAACGGTTTTACGGGGTGAAACGAACCCTCGAAAGTAGGGGTGTTTTTCGTTTTTCGTCGATAACGTTATCGTTCTCATCTCCAATGTATAGTTCGCAAAAAAATAAACATTGTTGCAATTCGAAATTTTTTAATATCTCGTACCGTTAAATCGTTATCGACGAAAAACGAAAAACATCCCCATTTTTGAGGGTGCGCTTCAGCCCTTAAAACCGTTATCATATTTATGATAAACACCCTTTTGGTAATCTCGATTTATTTTGTAGTTTTTCTGAAAAAAAAATTCCCAAAAAGCCTATTTTTCGGCCTCTAGAGTGGGATAACCCATTAATCAATCAAACCATCAATTCATGAAGTTGTCTATTGATTTATTTATCTATTTATTGATCTCTTGATCGACCTAGTAATTCATTAATTGGTTTGCTGATTACTCAGTGAAATAATCAACACACCACGAGATCAATTAATAAATCAACAGTCAATCATAAGATCAATTAATCAATTCATCAATTGATATATCGATTGACCTATTGATTTATTAATTGATCTCGTGTTTGGTCTATTTATAAATTCATTGATCTCTTCATTGATCTACCAATTCATTGATTTACCAATTGATTTGTTGATTGATCTCCCAATTGATCTATTGGTTTATTGATTGATTCGTGAATTGATATCTTGGTTGATCTATTGATTTACTATGTGATTCTACTACTGATTTATTGATTCGTCTGTTGGTTGATCTATTGATTTATTCATTGATTGATTAATGGATCTCTTGATTAACCTGTTGATTCATCGATCTATTAATCGATCTCTTTGTTGCTCCATCTATTTATCGATTCATTTATTAATTGAGCTTTTGATTGATCCACTTGTTGATTCATTGACAGATTTATCGATTCATACTTTCTCTAGCAATATAACCCTAATGTCGACCCTCAAAACGACAGATGCGATCATGTGAGAACATGATCAACATTCGGATAATGTCCAACTGCAATTATTTTTCGACCTGCACGACTTGTCAATTTTACAGCCGAGGAGATGGATCGAGCGGACGAGGAACTTCGACACACGATTACAAATATTTGGCCTCTGCAAGCAAGAAAGATGCTGGACCTTTTGATACCTAGGAAAGAAGGTATAGTATTCTTCTGTTATTTCACTTTTTTGCATGTGCAAATTCGACTTCGGATCTTTGGATCATGCGACAAATCGATCCCATTTTGATTCGCAGAATTGGGCAAAGACAAGCTCAGCGTTGGTAAGATATATGCTTGCTTGCTGATCCTCGAGAATTGGAAAACGACGAGATTCGGGCAAATCCAGGCGGGCACACAGGTGAGCCATTTTCGCTCCCGTTATTCACCCTTTACAAATCATATTTTTCGCAGTCCGCGAAAAATCGTAGTGTATTGCCCCCCCTCCGAGATAAGCCTCCTGATATTAAAACCCGCGGATTCTCTGCCACTCGCTGATATTACAATATAGTTCATGTATACCATCACGAAAATTACTTCGTTGACGCGATCTCACCAATCTACCCCCCCATACGTACTATTCACGCTAGCCTATTTTTGCATCATATCTGATCTCGTAAATTCCTACGCAATATTTTTTTTTCATAAAAATCATACGATTAGTGATTAAAATAGATGCGTCGAGAAATAGGCTAAGCGTGGCGATAGAAAAATGAGAAGATCAGATCCAATGAATGTTTGTGCTTCTTCGTGGTAGGAAATCGTCGTAAGGACCGATGTGCGAGGACCAAATTTTGAAAGATTAGTGTTTCGAAAAAGTCACAAACCATCCATGTAGTACGCTGAATACCTCGGAACAAGGTGAATTCGCTTCGAACGAAATCATTTTTTGAATTTGAATCAGTTGGAGAAAAAGAAACAAATATTTGATTGAACCTTTTTTTATTTTACATGCATTTCTCATATATATATATATATATATATATATATATATATATATATATATATATATATATATATATATATATATATATATATATATATATATATATATATATTAGTCAAAACCAGTTTTCAGTTCAAACGCGTTTTACCTAGTAAAAACTAGTTCTGACTGGACTGGTTTTTTTTTTCTACTGAAAACTAAAATTGACTGATACAAAAGTTTGAATGATAGTTCAAACCAGTTTTAACCCAAGCAAACTAGTTTTAACTTTAACCCAAATACAACCAAAAACTAGAATTTAGTGATAAATAAGTTTGAATGTTACTAAAAACTAGTTTTATCCCATACAAACTAGTTTTAACTAACAAGGAACATCACTTTGGTCTCCTCCCATTTTGTTGAAACTTTTTCACGTGGAACGTTTGTTTGGGTTGAAGAGGAGTTGAACTAACATTCAAACTTATTCATCGGTAAAGTTTTTTTTTTAGTTTGTTTGGGTTTAAGACGAGTTTCAACTGACATATCAACAAACAAACCTAAGCGAACGCCAAATAAACTAGTTTTAACGAGGAAAAACTAATTCTAATGAAATTAATCAGTTAAAACGGTTTGGGTTTGTTCGTTTGGGTTTGTTTTGGCTTAACACGAGTTTTAACTAACGTTTAAATTTATTAATCAGTAAAGTTCTCGTATGTACTAGGAAAAAAAAGTTGTAACTAAAAACGAGTTTTATCTGTAACATATATATATATATATATATATATATATATATATATATATATATATATATATATATATATATATATATATATATATATATATATATATATATATATATATATATATATATAGTTCGAAGCGAATTCTGGACCAGTTTCTCCACTCCTTAGCCTCTAACAATCCCTATGTGCTGACGTAGAGCTAACGTTAAAAAAAAAACAAAAAAACTGTCCCCAACAACTCTGCTAAAAAAGCAGATTATGCATAATTCAATGTGTGGATGCCCCATGACCCCTTGCGCAAATTCACAGTTTTATTTTCGTGCAATCGAATCACTTCAACCCTCGGGGTCTTTGAAATATCGCGAATCACAAGACAAAAAAATCATCGCCAAACCGCGTTCGTTTCCAACAATATTTACGAAAATAAGATTTTTCCACGGGAAAAAAGAAAATGCAAATTGAAAAAAAAGGACCTTTTCGAAAGATGTATCGAAACTGAGAGCTGTCGAAATTTATCCACCGATGAATTTATCTTATATCACGACACACGTGATCGCCGAGTGCTTTAAAAAAATGTAATCGAAATTCTGAAATTTTTGTTTATTTTTTGAGATTCGACTTTTCAGCGATGATTTATCGATGATATTTTTGTCGAACACGATATGATGTGTTGGTAGATAGGCAAGGGATACGTGAGTTGGGAATGTTGAAAAACGATCTAGGACGTCATTGCGTAGTAAACGGTTGAGTGTTGGGTCTTGTACCTGCCCCTTTAGAATTATCCTTGCGATAGAAAAACGTTCGGGACGACCTCGAACCCGCTCTTTCATTTTTCTCTATACGAGACTTAGTTGCGAATCCAATATTAGAATAGGTTGAAAAATAGGTTATAGAACGATTCCACTCATGAATGTTCACGATGAAACGATTCGAGAGCCATTGTCACATATCGCGCTGTGTAGAAAAAGGATCTCCACTTTGATCATCGTAATCATCTCTTTATATATTCTTTCTTTGTTTTCCAGAACGATAACGAAATTATCGATAACGATAATGCCGGGCAAAGTCCTGCAGCCCAGGCGGTAGTACTTTCTTTATCTCTTTCTCAAAAAAAAAAAAAAAAAGAAATCCTCGATTCCCTCTTTTTTATACTCGATTGATTTCTAACGGTGCTTTCTTATTTCTCGTTCCACTTTTTTTACACATTCTGTCCGCGCACAGCATTTATGTACAATCCACTATTCTCGATTCACCTTCTTTGGTCTCGACACTTTTTGTTTTACGTTCGTTGTTTTTTCCTCGATCTTTGATCATTCGCGATCTATCCCCAGGAATCCGAATTTAGCGTAACGAATGTGCCATTTCGACGTTGAAGAACAAAAATAAACGGTGCAATGAAATCGGTGCAATTATTTAATCGAGACGTTTACAATGATGACGATTGAGCTCGAGATGGCAGCAACGCAGATTTTTATCCTATATCGTTTTACACGATCCTCTGTACACACACAAATACACACACGCATATGTATTGTTTAATCGTTTAAATTCTCAGGCATTTGATCGCATTTTAGAAATCCACATTAACAGACCAGGTCTCAATTAGTCAAATAGCCACTCAATAGTTTAGTGAGCGAGAGACAACACTGAGTTTTTTTCTTCGCAATATTTGACAGATTTTTCCAAAAAAATCCATTCTTTGCTCAAATACGCCGGATTTTTTAGGCTGGAAGGGAGAGAAAAAAAAACTCAGTGTCGCCGTTCTCGGTGCCGAAACCCTTCCCCAAAAATAGCACTCCCAGGAATTGAATAGTAAAAAATAAAACGAACTGACAGTGGATGACGAAATTTCGGAAAATTTCGCGGATCACGATACCTCGTCATGATGCGCAAAATTTTGACGTCTCGAAATTTGACATCTGGTATTCGATGGTGGGCGTATTTTTTTTTTTTTTCACGAGTCCGTAAAATAGTACGCTCGTTCGGCTCATTTGCGTCGACGCCTCCATAGATGGTGTAAGTAACGTAGTCAGAGAGTCTCTGTAGATCACCTCCGAGTCGATATTAACTTAACAAAAAAAAAAAAACAAAAAAATGTACGAGCCCGTCTCTAGTCCTCGAACTAGTTCGCCTTTTGCCTCGAGAATTTTCGTCACTGTTCTTATTCTTAATAGATGAGTAGAAGAATGAATATTTTATTTAACAATAAATAAAATAACAATACATAGTCGATTAGAGAATTGCACACTTCGACTGATCGATAAAATTAGCCCGTGGTCCAAATTTTTCATCAGTGCAGCGATAATTCACGAAAAAAAAACATATCCTCGAATTTGATTTATATTGGACAGACGGATAAATTAATCTATCGAACTTTCAAGATCAAATCTGTTCGTCCTTTTTTCACCGGTGCCAAAAAATATATACACGTGTCCCCATTTTGGCGAATTCTCGAGACTCGTGTGCGTGGGTGTATTTTATTTTTTCAATTAAATTTCTGCGTGCGGAGATCAAGAAGCTATGGGAATGGACTCGTTGATTTGATACGTAAAAGTGTGCAATTCTGCTGAAATAGACGATCTTAGGTCGATCGCAGTTTGCCTCCGCTCCATGTAGAACGAGCATTTTTTTCGATTTCTTTCGTCAATATATTTCGTTCTGATAACCAACAATTATTTAAACTAGAATGTTTTTTAAAAAAAAAGTCTTCACGTTTGTTCGATTATTTAAAAAAAAAAAAAAATCGTAGATGTCTCTTTGCGTACTCTGTATATTCTGTAAAGTAGAACGGAACTTCTTTCTCCTTCACTCTAGACATTTTCCCAAGATAATAACTGTCGACACTGGTAACGCTTGGAATTTCAACTCTCAACGTTAATTATACACTCGCAAATCTGACACTCTCACGACTTTCCTCACACTGGATTTCTTCCGATAATCACAATATCTAAAACCCCCCCACTTACAAAAATATAATTGTCTGTTCGTTCACGAAAGCCACCGCTGAATTATTAAAAGAATCGTTTCGCGAGAAGGGCTCCAAGCACGAGACTCCGAAAAAAAGAAAATTACTCCCAATTTAAAAAAAATCAGTAAAAAAATCATAAAATCAGTAAAAAAAAATCACTAAAATCATAAAATCAGTAAAAAAAATCACTAAAATCGTAAAATCAGTTTAAAAATCACTAAAATCACAAAATCAGCTGAAAAATCGTAAAAATGGTAGAATCAGTAAAAAAAATCCTGAAAAACTTCGTATTCCCGAACCAATCAATTCTCGCTGGTGATTCGGAATCAAAATGTTCACTAACAAAAAAAAATCAGCTTGGAACCCTTCTCGTTCGGAATGTTCATTTTCCAAGCTCAACCTCACCAGCCTCGTATCACGACGACTGCAAATCGAAAAAGTTTCTCCATAGATAAACGACATCCCCGATTGCCAACAAACTATTCACCAAGACCTTAGGCATGTTCGAGCATTGCAAAAACAAAAAAAAAACTCTCCATATAAAACGATAACGACGATCTTTTGTATGTGTCTGTAAATAACGAGGTAGGATTGCGCTGCGTACACAGCTCGTTTGTCGGCTGTTACATTGATTTCTCTTTGTTTTTTTCTTCATTTTTTATTAAACGGCTTATATTTCGACAGTCGTTTGTTTGTTTATCGTGCTGAATCTAGACTTTTCGGTCTTGTCTCGTATCACATCGAACAGCATATACACCTGTAAAATAATACATGTATATAAATAGATGACACACACAAAACATGTATATACTCGTATGTAAAAATACTTGAAGTACGACAGTTATCAACTTTTGCCAAAAATTCGACAAAAATTCACTCTAATGCATGACACGAAAAGAAAATACTTTCATGATTTTATTCGTTATTGAGGGTAATCGAAAAGGAAAGAAATGTCGACGAAAAAGTTGATTACTGGCTTGTTTATGCATGCTTTATTGACAATTGCATTTGTATGCGGATTTATCGTTCTAACCGCAAATATACATATGTACAATCATTCGTATATATACATATATATGTATATGTATACATTTGTATGTATGTATATTTGTGGCTGTTTGACTTATCACAATTAATTCCACAGAATACGAAATTGCCACTTAAATTAAAAATAAAAAAAGACCATAAATTGGAGAAAAAAATCTAGCACACATATACAGGCTTTGAGCAACCGGAAAAAATGTTAATTAAGATTCATGGAATTCGTACCAAAAAACTACGCTTTGCTTGGGTTTTTCATATCTTTTTGTGATTACATTTTGCACCTCTACACCACGATAGCATTTTTCATCTGGCACGTGTGACGAACGTATTTTCTAAAATATAAAAATCTTCTCGTAAACGTTTCTCCTTCTCGAACACATTTTTCCATTCAACGCACATTTGCATCTACTGTTAATCGTGAACAATAATAACGATGAATAGATCGGAATGATAAGACGATAAAAAATGTTGCAAGGAAACGAGAAGAGCCTGTATGTGGGTGTCAATGTTCAATTGACAGTTCAATGAGTATTTAAAACGAGCACATAAAAATAAAAGCCAAAAGCAAATGTAAATCGTCAGAGCTGAAAATGTAGTAAGTGAGGGAGAGAAAGAGCGGAGAGGGAGAGGGAGAGAAATCATATCTACGAGTCTGACACGGATTATACACGTTCGAACAGCGTTCGACCTTGTTCAACTGCCTGATGGACATGGCCGGTGCGAATCACGCCGGGAATAATCATCACGGTACCGGAAGCAGGGCGAACAGCCTCGAGCCTCCCTCGGCTCACGATGGAAAGTCAGATCATCACAGAGGCTCGAGGGACGAGGAAGAGGGCACGATTGGGGCCCTTGCCGCCGCCGAGCAAAGACGACAGCGTAGCATCAGGTCTGTCGAAAGTTTCTTTAATTTCGTAGCTCGCGAGATCGATGGGATCGTCGATTATACGGAATCCTTGATTCGAGTAATTATTTTTTATGACGTTAAGATGCAATTTGATTTTTAAAAAAATTGGATATATTCGGCAAAGGTAAATAAAGATGAAGGGAGGGAGGGATGATTTTTTTGGACGAATAAATAAATGGATTCGGACTTTTGTCAAAATTGATGATTGTAGTTTTGTCAATTTTGGAAAAATTGACTAAATTGATGAATTGTAGTTTTTTCAATTTTGTACAAATTGACAAAATTGATTAATTGTAATTTTGTTTTGTCAATTTTGTAAACATTTAATTGTAATTTTGTAAAAGTTGAATTGTAATTGTAATTGATGAATTTTCTAAAAATTGAATTGTCAATTTTGTAATAATTGATGATTGTAGTTTTGTCAATTTTGGAAAAATTGACTAAATTGATGAATTGTAGTTTTTTCAATTTTGTACGAATTGACAAAATTGATTAATTGTAATTTTGTTTTGTCAATTTTGTAAAAATTTAATTGTAATTTTGTAAAAGTTGAACTGTAATTGTAATTGATGAATTTTCTAAAAATTGAATTGTCAATTTTGTAAAAATTGAATTGCCAATTTTGTAAAAATTGAATTGTAATTGTAATTGATGAATTATAATTTTGTTTTGCCAATTTCGTAAAAAATTGACAAAACTGGGTTTCAGTCTATTTTTGTGAGCGTAAAGAATTGGGTACGAGGAAACTTGATTTTTAAGGCAATTTTTATTGTGATATACGCTTTATATACAGTTGTGGGAGAAAAACATTTTTAAAGATATTCACCAAAGGTAAATAAAGCTGATAGGAGGGAGGGACGATTTTTTTGGACGAATAAATAAATGCATTCGGACTTTAGATTAAAATTGACAAAACTTGATTTCGATCTATTTTTGTGAGCGTAAAGAATTGGGTACGAGAATATTTGATTTTTGAAGCAATTTTTATTGTGACATACGCTTTATATAAAATTATGGAAGAAAGACAATCATTAAAAAAAAAACAATTGTGTAGGATAGATAAATAGATTGCAAGTAAATAATTTGTTTGGGTTTGCGTGCTGTAATTTTAACAATAGTATAATCAAAATATGAAACTAATAGGGTGAGAAAATATGGTTGTTGTAAAAAAAACATTATTGATTAGAAGGGAAAGTAATTTTTTCGATGTTTGTTGTATTTTCATAGTACGTATTTTCATATGCAAAATAATATGTAGAAGAAGAAAACATTTTTGATTGTTAAATTTAATAACGAAATTTAACACGTTGCTTGTAGATGGAAAAAAGAGGAATTTTCGTGAATTTTTTTGGGAAAACGTGTGCAGGTTATCGACTTTTTTACGTTAAAGAGTATGGGTCGAAGTATTTTTAACAATTTTTGTATTGAAAATTATTTATAAGCGTGGTAGATACAATGATTTGTGTAGAGCGCTGTTTGAAAAACGTCCTCCGCGGTGACCACTGCTGCTCCGAAACAAATCAGACAACATAAAAAAAATCAAACGCATTTAGTTTTTGCATGAAATTATCTAGTGCTTGGACGAAGGATTTAATAAAATATTGGTTTTAAAAAAATGGCCGCAGTCCAGAGTGAAAGTATCAAGTTCAGTGAGAAAAACGCTCCATTTACATTGATAAAAAAAAACTATGCATAGAAAAAAATCCTTCGTTTAAGCATTGCTTTCCGATATGTCAAAAAAGCTCATAAATCGGTCGGTGCAGTAATTTTGTCAATATCGTGGTCACCGATTTTGAAAATGTCATTTTGAGAAAAACGATCGACATAAAATTTTCAGAGAATATTTATGAAATGTTACATTTCCAGAATCCGTCGAAAACCAAAAATCGATACTTTAAAAATCAATCCTTACCCCTACGTTGACACACTGGGTCATGTTGACCCGAATGAATTTTCAGTTAAATGCTCACTTTTTCAAAATTGACCAATTTTCAATAATTTTTTCCAAAATGTATAATTATAATTCTTTTTTCCGAATTTTGATTGTGCAGACATTAATAAATGTTTAAAGTCTATCCTCGATTTTTCTTCAATAAAAACCGACCGAAGGGGTGTCAATAGCAGGTGGATAAAATAATTCCAAGACAAATTGACCCAGTGTCAAAATCGTGGCCAAATGTACGTGTGTCAACGGAGGGTTAAGCAAAAAATGCTAAGCAGAAAAACAGTTAACTTATCTCAATTTCGTTAAAAAATTCAAATCCAATAATCACATACTCGAAAAAAAATCTACTAACAGGGAACATCACTTTGGTGTGCTCCTCCAATTTCGTTGAAACTTTTTTATCTTGAAGATTATCAAAAACCAACACACACGTATTTTTTTTATCGTCGGAAAAACGGTTCCAAGGGGTGAAACGCACCCTCAAAAAGGGGGATGTTTTTCGTTTTTCGTCGATAACGTTTTAACGGTACGAGATAAAAAAAAAATTGCAAATTGCACCAATGTTTATTTTTTCGTGTACTATGCATTGGAGATGAGAACGATAACGTTGTCGACGAAAAACACCCCTATTTTCAAGAGTTCGTTTCACCCCTTGAAATCGCTTTTCCGCCGATAAAAAAAAATGGTAGCGTGTCATAATATCACTCGACAAAATATCACGGATAAAATATCACCACGAGAAAACATCACGACCATAGAATATCACAATCCGATAATTCTCCCCACGCGAGAGTGGGTTCGTTTGTTTGTTTGGGTTTGTTTTGTCCGTGATATTTTGTCGCGTGATCAGGTGACATGGAACCAAAAAAATACATGTCTTAGTTTTTGCTACTCTTCCACCAAAAAAAGTTTCAACAACATCGAATGAGGACACCAAAGTGATGTTCCTTGCAAGAGCGAGGAAAAAGTCGAAAAAATATGAGCAGGCAAGGAGAAGATTCGTGAATGAATATTGACCCTTTTCCATATCTTTTGGCACTCTGTTTCAGAAACAAAAAGGTGAACTGGAAGATGTCCCACCAGTACGATAAACTAGGGAGCAGCGGAGAGAGTAGCCAGGGAGGGGGTGGGTCTGGGGTTGTAGTTAACGGCGTGGAACGCGCCCCCGAGCTAGAGCCATTGCTGGCAGAGTCCTCCCAGGACCACGACCACCACCATCATCACCAATACTACGATTACGAAAATGATCAATACCATCAACACCACCACCACCACCATCATCTTCACCGACCACCCTCGTACTATCGACACCAGAACACCTACGCACCTCGCTCCTCAATCCGTTACCTCAAGGTGTCGACTCGGTCCAAAAAAAAAACCAACAAAAACAACTATTTCGAAAATCACCCTCCTCCAGGGCCCCATGCTTGTGCGTTTCGATTATTTTTCACTTGCTCTCGATCAATGCGACTCAAGAGAACCTTTCGTTCGTACACGAAGCGTGTCTAGAAAAGAACAAAAAAATCAACATTGCCGTCTTTAGAGATCGCACCGGAGATGGACAACATTTGGGTTCGAGAAATTCGAAAAATCGTGGAGGATTCCACGACCCAATCGCGCGGCTCCATCCTCCACAGCGGCATAAAATCATGTGCGAATTAGACAATTTTTTTTTGGTATGAAAAAGTCATTCACTCGCAAAATTAATTACACATCTATTTAGTATGAATATCAAGCTGTTGGAAGATGTATATTTTTTTTTTTCGATGTACACTGCCACGCAAAAGTTTGGATACACCAGTCGATATTTCTCGCCGCACTAAAAGTTAGACAGCTCCGTCAGAAAAATAGATAACCAAATTTAACGAACGGCGTTTTGAAGGGAACCAATTCAGCTTTGTTTTGCTTTTTTGAAATATTTTTTATGATTTTTTTTCGACCCGGTACGCACTTTTGAACGTGTCTGTTTTTCGGCTTTTTTCGAACATCGAGAATTGGGCGCATGACTTATGGAAATTTTTTGTTGTCATTTTTATCCACGATAATCTTGAAAGGGGTAGCAAAAGATCCATTTTCTTTTCTATTTAAGTTTCGTATTATTTTTTTTCGCAAAGTTATTTCATTTTTTGTTAAAATCGAAAAATTTTGGCAAGTGCAACGTAACTCGAGAACTATAGGGTTTAACGCGGTACTCTAGTTTCTCGGCTGTTTTTTTACGGCTTTTTCAATAATTTTTTACGGGCAAAGCATCGAAGTAATCAATCTCATTGTTTTTGCATAATCTTTATTAACATTTAAATAAGCTTTACAAATTTTTTGAAGTCAAAATATATAATAGAGTGAAAGTTGCAGTGGCCGACATCACAGTAGGAGAAAAGCCCAAAAACCTGGCCAAAACCTCAAATGACCTTTGACGGGAATGAAAATTGGCTTACAGGGGTTTTCAAGGTCGCTGATTACGAATCTGAAAGCCATATTATCGTAAACAAAATGGCCGATCCAATATGGCTGACATGAATGTTAAAAAGTTGCCAGATGTCGACAAAAATTGGTATTTACGGGTTTTCAAGGTCGCTGATTACGAATCCGCAAGCCAAATTATCGTAAAAAAAATGGCCGATCCAATATGGCCGACATGAACGTTAAAAAGTTACCAGATGTTGACAAAAATTGGTATATACGGGTTTTCAAGGTCGCTGATTACCAATCCGATATCTATTGTTTATAACTTGCAACAAAGAGCTTACAGCAAATTGTTATAAACAAAATGGCCGAGTATCCTGCTAAATAGATAAATTAGTATATTTAAAAAAATCATCATAATAAAATAAACGTGAACAGTGTATTCTACGCAATTATTATTTTTATTTCCAAAATACTACGGAACGTTTCAAAAATAGAAAATTTTATTCTTAATCAAAATCGTAATCGGAGTCGGAGTCGGAGTCAGAATCATTATCCGAGTTTGTATCTATTACAACTCCCGGCACGGCTTCAATCTCGGCGCAAAATTCGTCTCTATATATATATATATATTCAAATATTTTATTTGAATGTTATAACATTTCATTCATATTTAAGAAATTTTTATGTGGTTGATTTTAATATGTATATATATATATATGGGTCATTCCATGTCAAATCGACAAATTTTTTACCTGACCCCTTTTGATTTCGCTGAAAATTTTCTATCTTTTTCTACCCCCCGAAAGTTATTTTTCAGAATTTTTTCAAATTTTTTTTCCCGACTCAAAAAAAGTTATGTATTTTTGAAAAAAACCGCTCTTTTATTTTTAAATTGCCAGAACTTTTTCAAAAATTGACCGTTTGGGAACTTTTTTTTTCAAAATTTTTGTTTTTAAATGTAGTTTTCGAAAAAAAATATGAAAAAATTTTCAGAATCCCAGATATATGAAATATTTTAGTTTTTTTGAAAAAACCGTAATTTTCTCAAAGTCCGACCGTTTTTTTTTTTTTTTATTTTGCTCTAAAAATACTTCAACTAATTCTGCAATGATCCCCGTTAATCAAAAGATGTGACGACAATCGCTTCTAATTTTTTTTCTTGATTATAAAAAAATTTTTGTTGAATTTTTGCTGATTTTATATAACTTTGTTATGAAATTTTTTTTATTTCCTCGTGAAACCTCAAAAGTTGAAAAATAAAATTTTATTGGAGAATTTCAAGTGATTATCGTCCAAGAAATTGTTATTTAAAAAAAAAAATAATTTTTTTCTCTCATTGACGTTATTTTGTCATGTTTCAGTACCAAAATGACGTTAAGTTGTCATATTTCAGTACCAAAAAAAACGTCCATAAGAGTAAAAAAATAACGTCAATGAGAGAAAAAAATTATTTTTTTTTTAAAATAACAATTTCTTGGACGATAATCACTTGAAATTCTCCAATAAAATTTTATTTTTTAACTTTTGAGGTTTCACGAGGAAATAAAAAAAATTTGATAACAAAGTTATATAAAATCAGCAAAAATTCAACAAAATTTTTTTTATAATCAAGAAAAAAAATTAGAAGCGATTGTCGTCACATCTTTTGATTAACGGGGATCATTGCAGAATTAGTTGAAGTATTTTTAGAGCAAAATAAAAAAAAAAAAAAACGGTCGGACTTTGAGAAAATTACGGTTTTTTCAAAAAAACTAAAATATTTCATATATTTGGGATTCTGAAAATTTTTTCATATTTTTTTTCGAAAACTACATTTAAAAACAAACATTTTGAAAAAAAAAAGTTCCCAAACGGTCAATTTTTGAAAAAGTTCTGGCAATTTAAAAATAAAAGAGCGGTTTTTTTCAAAAATTCATAACTTTTTTTGAGTCGGGAAAAAAAATTTGAAAAAATTCTGAAAAATAACTTTCGGGGGGTAGAAAAAGATAGAAAATTTTCAGCGAAATCAAAGGGGGTCAGGTAAAAAATTTGTCGATTTGACATGGAATGACCCATATGCATACGTATATATCATAATTAAATCACAGAAAATGTATATATATATATATACACATACATATATATTAAAATAATTTATTTCAAGCGTATAACAGCCGTCTTGTCCGTTATGATGCTACTTCACCCATTCTCAGGTAGAGGCGCAGAGGCTGCTCAATAGTGCCGCGTGCACGCTCGGCTACCGCACGATGCGAAAAAAATCATAACGGACAAGACGCACGTTTTCCGCAGGTAACTCTTGTAAATTTCGAAAGCTTATACATTAAACTAAAGGCCGAGACTAGGAGCTTTGCAAAATGTGACAAAATATATAACTTTTCGGACCGTTGAAAATATAAGTTTTCAAAATTATTCAATTTTATTTATGCCGAAGGCTATACTACATTTCAATCATTTATACATAAACTTTAGATTCAACCGATGTAAAAACATGTTCTACATACCTCCAGAAGTCGTATCCATGTTGCAGAATTGAAATTAAACCCGTCACTTTAAAGTTATGGGTTTTTGAAGTCAGCGTTATTTTCGTCTGTTCAGCGCGTGACACGTACACTCTTCACGAACACTAACTGCCAACTGACGCTGCGGCGCAGGTATACACTTAAAGGGCTTTCCCTTCCACAATAGAATGCAGTTACTAGTCCTCTACCTGAATGACTACTCAACTGACCCTATTTCGAACATTTATTTTTTGGGGTTTTGGCCAGGTTTTTGGGCTTTTCTCCTACTGTGCGACAGGAAGACATCAAGTAAAAGAGGTGCTTGACGGTGACCGAGATTGCGGCTGTTCTGCTTATCTGAAATCAAAAAACCAAACGGCATTTTAATCTTCATATTTAAGACTAGCGATTGAACTAGAGTGAATTCTAAATTACAAAAATTGACTTTTTTATACACTTTTGAAAATTACATTCGATTTTTTACTCATTTTTTCTTGAGTTTTTCGCTCGTACAAAAAAAACTATCGAAGCAATCATGATAATCCTAGTTCAATCGCTGGCTTATAACATATTGAAGATGCTGTATAAATTTGAACAAGATCGGTGCAGTAGTTTCTGAAATATCGTGGTCACCGTTTCGAAAAATGGTGTTTCGAGAAAAACGCGTTTGAAAGTATACCTGCTCCGTATACCTGCTCCGTTCCAGGGCCGTAACTTGTGAACCACTTCGAATATCGAAAAATCCTTTGGCACACATTTTCTACACACGTTGTAGATGTGATTTATGAAAAACAAATCGATTTTTTCGACCCGAGAAACTAGAGGACCGCCTCAAGAGGAAATGTCATGGATGTAAAAAGTTGCATAAGTTTATACTGGATCGCCAGGAATTTTTTGAGAATTTTCCTGTGGGACTTTTGCTTGGACTATTTTCGCTCGAAACTCCGATGAGTAGGATGGCTTAAGTCGAAAAGTATGGCATTTAGGACAAAATATCAGGAAGTGAAACTCTTTTAATTTTCGATCTTATATTTGCTTGCATTTTTTCAGATTTTTTTTCTAATTTTTTTGGCCGAAACTCGTAGAATCGTCCAAAAAATGGAACGGCGTATCTCGAAAATTACTGAGTTAAAGACAAAGTATCAGGAGGGGAAAATATTGCAGTGTTTCGTTTTAAATACGCTGAAATTTTTTCAGATTTTAATCAACACTTTTTTAACAATGTTTCAAAAGCACCTAGACCAAAAAAAAACGTTAAAAAATCCGAAAAAATGCAAGCAAATATAAAATCGGAAATTAAAAGAGTTTCGTTTCCTGATATTTTGTCCTAAATGCCATACTTTTCGAATTATACCATCCCACTCATCAGAATTTCGAGCGAAAATAGTCCAAGCAAAAATCTCACAGGAAAATTCTCTAAAAATTCCAGGCGATCCAGTACAAACTTATGCAACTTTTTACATCTATGACATTTCCTCCTAAACTCTATAGTTCTTCAGTTACGTTGCATTTGCCAAAATTGGTCTTTTTTGACAAAAAATTAAATAACTTTGCGAAAAAAAATAATATGAAACTTAAATAAAAACGAAAATGGACCTTCGCTACCCCTTTCAAGATTATCATGGATAAAAATGACAACAAAAAATTTCCATAAGTCATGCGCCCAATTCTCGATGTTCGAAAAAAGCCAAAAAAACAGACACGTTCAAAAGTGCATACCGGGTCGAAAAAAAATCATGAAAAATATTTCAAAAAAGCAAAACAAAGCTGAATTGGTTCCCTTTAAAACACCGTTCGTCAAATTGGGTTGTCTGTTTTTTTCACGGAGCTATCTAACTTTTAGTGCGGCGAGAAATATCGACTGGTGTATCCAAACTTTTGCGTGGTAGTGTACATCGAAAAAAAAAAATATACATCTTCCAACCACTTGATATTCATACTAAATAGATGTGTAATTAATTTTATGACTGAATCACTTTTTCACACGAAAAAAAATTGTTAAATTCGCACATGATTTTATACCCGTTGCCTTTGATTAAAAAATCCAAAATAATTCACGAAAATACCACTTGATTTCAATTTCATTGGAAAATACTCAATTTCCTTCAAAACTACAGCAGTCAAGTAATTCGTTCCAAAAAGCAAACAACTTTTTTTCATTCAAGCTTCGATCCGCCATGTTGTTCAACATTTCAAAATTGACACGTCAAGCATCACCAACGACCATCATAGCGATCTACACATCGTAACAGTAACGATAAAAAAAACCCATCATTCAATTACTCAACTCGTAAAATTTTTTATCCGCCAAGTTCTGCTCAAATGTTGAAAATCAGTCGCCCCCAACGGCGCCTATCTCTTCACCCTATCGACCTCACTGCCGCGACGACCGTCAAGTTCGTCGATCGAAAATCCTTTCGTCGCTCGAATCGTGTCCATCTCCGGATCGCGCGTAAATTCACAGACCATTATACATTAGCCATACTTAAACTAGAAACTCCAGACAACCATCTAGATATCTCCAGATTGTCGTATAGTTCCCTCTGTTTGAAATCGTTAATATTGCCTTCTTTTTCTCGTCGACGATAGAAAGATATGTGTGCTCCCTTTGGGTATACTTTCTTCTAGCCTTCAAACTCACACCACCTCGACTAGCTTTTCCTCGATATTCGACCCAAGCGGGTTGTTGGAGAACCGCTTTTCTTACTGTCAAAACCTCAAGGTAGATGACACTGTCACGAAAGACTATGGAAATTATCCTTGGAACATTGACGATTTTTTTTTTCACAGAAATCAGAAAACGGAAGATAAAAAACCCTCGAAAGTACACACACATCGATTAGTCGAGATAGCTGATAGCTCTAGTATTAGAGAGACCCTTCCCTAGCTACTTACCTCCATAAACGACTTTTTAGACTACCGACGACATAGTCGAATCTTATTTTTTTTATAAAAAAAATCACGTTGTGTGGAAACACAAACGTATTATTATTATTATATATAATATATATCGTAATTGGATATATTATTGCTGTATTATAAAATATATAATTGCGTATATTAGCTATATATATATATATATATATATATATATATATATATATATATATTTATATACGGGGTGTCCCTTTATCTTTGCCACCCGTTTTTTTGCCGCATAAAAAACATCAGGGGGTCAAAATCGTTCAAGGTCATTCAAGGTCACCCATTTAGATTTGCATAATCGATACTGACCTTGAATGACCTTGAACGACTTTGACCCCTCAATGTTTTTTATGCTGCTTGAGGTGCTCCACAAGATGGTTGAAAAAAAAATGTACCATTCCATTTAAAAAAGTGAAGGTGACGTTCACTGTGCGTCAGCGCCTCCACCGAAATGAAAACAATTGGTCGCATTCGATGGCCTCCTTCACATCATACAACTTTTGTCTGGAACATCTTTTTGCGATGTCGATAATTACCGAGTTATTTCGGGTGGCAGAGATAAGAGGGACACCCTGTATAATAATTATATATATATATATGATTGCATATAAAAGTGATATATAATAAGAATAATAGTAATAATTATTATTATCATCATTATATATATATTTTTATATATGAATATATATAATAATATTATTAATTATATATATGTATATATATATATATATATATATATATATATATATATATATATATATATATATATATATATATATATATATATATATACGAATGTCATCGTCTGTACATTTGGTAAGTACAGAAAAAAAGTGAAAAAAAAGACCGCCTCCGGATCCCAGTATCGACGAGGTAGTCCCGCGTGTCCTTTAAATTTCCGGGACCGCAAATTTACAAGGATGCGCGGATGAAAAAAAAAAGATCACTGTAAAAGATCCTCTTCTACGTGTTCTCAACCAATCACGATCATTCATCGAAAGAAGCATGCGCATGCGAGAAGATTTTTACTACTTTGCATGATCTCGATTATTCTGCTCCATATACATATTTATATAGACTAATATTATTATTCACAACAATTATGATACGAACATACGTTCGAGTATAGACGTATGTGCGTAGTTTGTAGATTCTCTTTTTTCGTTGGTCTTCCTCATTCTTGGACATATTTTGGGTAAATTGACACACGCTGCGTGGACCATTCGCGTGTTTCGAATTAGCGTTCCGCGCAAGCGTGATTTGTGGAGATATAATACTCGATTGAAATTGAAGAGAAAATGCGAAGATATTGAAAATTCTGAGATAATTATAATGATAATTGGAATTTTGAAAAGTTGAGCTCGGATTCGAGACACGCGATTTTTCGTTGTACCGTTGAAACGGAGGCAAAAGGCGTCCTTGATGAGAACTTGAGAGACGTGCAGCACTCGCTGACACGAGGAGAATTTTTTTTTTTTTTTTTTTTTTTTTTTTTTCGGCGAACTTAAAAAATTCAATGATTTATTGTCAAGCGAAGAGGAGCTGTTCGACGAAAAAGAAAAAAAAAAAGAAAAGAGCAAAAGCGGACGCGCATCGAAATACCAGGTTATCCAGAGTCATCCCCAGTCGCGAACGCGAACACGAACGAACCCAATGCTCAATTCGTTTTCTCGTTTAGATGGACCTACAGGAGGTCGTAGTTAGTGATTCGCGAGCCGGGAGCTTCGAGAGCCTCACGCATCCCGGCGAGAGGCTGCATCCCCATCATCAGACAGCCCATCCACCGAGACATCGTTCACGATCACCGAGTCTGAGGTAATTTTGCGCCGTTCGTAATACTGTCTCAGCGAATTATCATTCGGACGAATCGAATTAGCGGGGCCGCCCCACATGGAAATAAAATATATAAAAAATATATCGAAAGATACATAAAACATATATTAAATACATTTTGTACGAAAAGTTGGATATGTCAAGTATAATTTTGGATATGATTAAAAATATATACGATATATAAATATAAATCCATTTAAGATACATCTTAAATATATAAAACATACAAACTGAATGTATGTTTTATATATTTTAAATATGGTTGGTTAAGCAACTTGAGCAACAGATGACGTTGCAAATGAAAAACATCTTCAAGTCGGTATCTCGCGAAGACCTAGCCGCACTAGCCGGAATAAATGATCGGACAAAAAAATTGAAGGTTATGTAATCTCGTAATTCTATTCGATTATCGCTCTCTATGCGAACGCAATTAAGTAATTGACCCGATAATGTTAGTTACTCTTGTAAATCCACACATTTCTCAATAAACGAAAATTGTGTATTGTACCATATGTAGACGATACGAAAGTTAATTTATCAAGTAGAACTAGCTCAGTGGGGAAGGTACCAGCTCATCACTCAGAAGTCCCGGGTTCGAAACCACTTTACGGCGTGTAAGAATTTAAATTTGAACCATTAAAATATTTGAATCGCCAACACCATAATCGTAATTAATGACAAGGAAAAATATCGTAAAAGGGTGCAATGATGTAAATAACGTCATAACAAAATTTTTAAGAATAGTTCAAATAGAGATTAAATATATCTTAAATACACGTTGAATATATTTTAATAATATTCAAAATGTAGTATGAACTTATTTCAAGTATATTTTTAACGCAGTATGAACATATATCGTGTATATTTTAGGTGTAGTTTAAATGCATTTAAAGTATATTTCAATTATAAGTCGAATACAGTTAAAATACATTTGTAGTATATTTTGAGGGTAATTTGAGTACATTGTAAGTATATTTTCAATATAGTTCGAATATACGTAACCGCATATCCAACATATATATTTTTATATACATTCTGCATTTTTGGACGAAAACTTCGATATCGCGAATATATATTTTAATGCATTTCCCGTATATATTGCATATATCTAATCTATATCTAAAATGCATAATATATATCTGAAATATATTTTACATCCATTTTTAATATATCGAAAAATATATTTTTACATATATTTTATTTCCGTGTGGGCGGCTTGAAATTCCGAACTTTGAATTATCAGAACGCTCGAAACTCCGAAAGAATACTACCCCGAAAGATCACTCAAAACTCCGAACGAATTTTATAAGAAAGACCAAAACTCCGAAAATCTGAACAGCGTGAAAATAATTCGGCTATGGAAGTTTTGAAAAGTTTCGAAATTTTCGATAAATCGACGAATTATTTCAATAATTCTGTTTATTAATGCCTTAGGCCACTCTGGAGGCCGAAAAAATAGGCTTTTTGGGGATTTTTTTCAGAAAAACTACAAAATAAATCGAGGTTACAAAAAGGGTGTTTATCAAACATATCAGTGACTGTATACAATAATTTTTTCGAAGCGATTAATTTCAAAATGGCGGCTGTGCAGCGTTCATCTCAAAACTGCATTTTTTAAGTTGGCCAGAAACACAACTCAGACAATATTCAACCGATTCACTTGAAATGTTTAACGGAGACTTTGTCCTTGGAGCGCCATATTTCAGGTGTTTACATTTTATTTTTTTTAAAGGAAACGAGTAAAGCTTTTTGAGTGCGGTTTTTTTCTTGCTTTTATTCATGATATACAGAACGTTAAAAATTGTTTTGTTTGAAAAAAAAATCAAAATGGCGGCCGTTGCAGCTCCGCGAAAACAGGTCCTCAAATCGCGGGAGGTAAACGGCTGACATCACTGCCCCCTCTTTGTTGATCTGAAACACAAATTCAAAGCATATTATCAATCTGTGACCCTTTGGTCATGGAATGACGGATGGGTTTTTCGTTTAGTACAAATTTCGGAAAATGGCGGCAATTTAAAAAAAAATTGAATTTTCGCGTTTTTTTTCGCATAAAAAGATAAATAATAAATGCAAAAATGTATCTATCGAAAAAACGATCCGTCATTCCGTGAAGACATATTTTCTGAGAATGCTCTCCAAATTTCAGGTCGATATGTTAATTACAGCGGTCAGGAGAATGTCAGCCATTTTTAAAAACGTGTTTTCGAGAAAAACGCGTTTAAAGTTTTGTAATGTGTTTACACAAATGTGTTTATAATTACCGCTAATCGGCAATGCCTGGTCCATAGAGGCATCCCTCCTCTTCTTCTAGCCGCTCATGTTGAGCTCAAATTGATTTTTTGATAATTTCAAGGACAAAGGCTCCCTTAATATATCTTGAAAAATACATTGTCTATGGAAGTACGTAGGATTTTTTTTATATTGCATAGTTCATTTGTTATTAACAATTATCTCACGATTTTTTAGGCAAACTTTTGGAAAGTGAAAAATTTCGTCACATAATTGTTAATAACAAATGAAGTATGCAATATCAAAAAAATCCTACGTACTCCCATAGACAATGTATTTTTCAAGATATATTCAACATTTCAAGTGAATCGGTTGAAAATTGTCTGAGTTGTGTTTCCGGCAAACTTAAAAAATTCAGTTTTGAGATAAACGCTGCACAGCCGCCAGTTTGAAGTTAATCGCTTCAAAAAAATTATTGTATGCAGTCACTGATATGTATGATAAACACCCTTTTTTGTAATCTCGATTTATCTTGTAGTTTTTCTGCAGAAAAAAAATCCCCAAAAAGCCTATTTTTCGGCCTCGAGAGTGGCCTAACCCCTTAAGAAGTGATTTTACGTCTATTTTGAAATTTGTCAAGACAATGTTCTACGTTCTGCATCATTTACCCTCAACTGTGTAGCCCTTCGCTGGCATGATCTTGTCGAACCTTGTAATTTCGGAACATTCAAGTTGGGAATTTTAAACCGTTGGCGAAAGTCTACACAGTTGACTGTAAATGATGTAGAACGTATAACATTGTCTAGACAAATTTCAAAATTGATGCAAAATCACTTCGTAGTAAGAAAAAATCTTGAAATAATTCGTCGATTTACTGAAAACTAGGAAACTTTTTAAAACTTCCATAGTCGAATTATTTTGACGGTGTTCAGATTTTCAGAGTTTTGATCGTTCGGAGTAGTATTCTTTCGGAGTTTTGAGCGTTCTGATTATTCGAAGTCCGGAATTTTGACACGGCCCTATCTTGAATTTTGGAGTATTAAAATTCCTAATTTTAATCCGTCGGAGCATTCAAAGTTCGGAATTTCATCCCGGCCCCGAATTAGCATACTCGAAATGCCGTAAAACGGGGGGCCGGGGTCGTTCAATCAATAACATTAAATCAATTCGTCAATTTCAATCAATTGTTCGAAAAAATTTTAGAACTTTTTAGACATTTTATTAATTTAGAGATTAGGAAATTGTTAGAGAAAGAGTTCTTTCGGGAATGTTTTTTTCTTCTAATTTTAGAAAAGAAATTGTATCAGAAATTTGATTATAAAAAAAAACATTCTAAAATGACGAACATTATTTGTAGAACATTTTTGGTTATTTTAGAAAAAAATAATTACAATTTTAATTAGTGAAAAACGTTCGGAAAATAATGACTCTATCTTTCCGAGTCTCTTAATTCGGGTCAATTCTAATCGATTGTTCGGAATAATTTGAAAACTTTTTAGAAATTCGAATAATTTAGAATAATTAAGAAATTCTAACAATTTAGAAAGTTATTAGACAAATACTTCTTTTTAGAATGTTTTTTTCCTTATAAAACAAATCATTAGAAATTTAATTGAAAAAAAAACATTATAAAACGACTAACATTCTTTTCGAAATGTTTATTTTAAATTTTAGAAGAAAAAGTTTCCAAGCAATTTGATTAGAAAAAACATTTTACAAGGATGAACATTTTTATTCAAATGTTCCCCTAAGTTTAGAACAAACGTAATTACAAATTTAGCTAGAAAAAACATTCCCAAAGGACGAACATTCTATTCAGAATTTTTTTCTAACCGCCGAAAAAAGTTAATTAGAAACTTATTTCGAAAAAAAATTCTCAAAGCACGAATATGCTTTTTAGAATGTCCTTGATGTAATTTTAGAAAAAAACTAATAAAGAAATTTCACTAGTAAAAACATTTTAAAATAACGACTTTTATCGAGTCATAATGAAAACATTCTGACTGTTCTAAACAATAATCAAAACATTCTAAAAACAATGACTCTTATCGAGTCTCTCTTCACCGCCACGCTTTCATTTCGTTTTTTCAATCGTCTATTCGTGGTCCTCTCTGAAAAAGGCACTCACCCGTCACGCACAGATCGCCGTCGCCAACGAGGAGACAGAGGTTCGATCATCATTCACAAAATTACATCGACGGGCCGGGCTTCAGTGACACAGTGAGCAACGTCGTCGAGATACAGAGGCACACCCATCATCCCCATTCGTCACAGTACAATCATCGACACAAAATACGAGGTAACGATATCAATACAAATTATACAAGCAATAAGTTTCGACGATTCGGAAAAAATTTCATCCAGCCTCAAGTTGCAAATCGTAGTTTCTTGGGATCCTTCGATAATTCCATAAAAAGTGGATTGAAAAAATGAGAAATCTGCGTCAATTGTATGACGGATCTGTCGCGAATAAAATAGAAAAATAAATCGAAATGTACGACTCGCATTGCCGCTGTGATAATTTTTTTTCCGCAAGATGCAAGATGTACGGAAACAATAATTCATGTACAAATAATTCATGTCACTCGATGTAATAAGTTTTTTCATTCTGTTGTGTTGTGCGCTACACAGACTATTACGACCACTGCGACTATTACGACGATGGTAATTCTCTTTCACGAAAACTTTTCGATACCCTTTTATCCAGAGCAGATTAAAATACAAATATTATTATATTGTTTAAATGTATTCTAATATATATATGGGTCATTCCATGTCAAATCGACAAATTTTTTACCTGACCCCCTTTGATTTCGCTGAAAATTTTCTATCTTTTTCTACCCCCCGAAAGTTATTTTTCAGAATTTTTTCAAATTTTTTTTCCCGACTCAAAAAAAGTTATGAATTTTTGAAAAAAAACCGCTCTTTTATTTTTAAATTGCCAGAACTTTTTCAAAAATTGACCGTTTGGGAACTTTTTTTTTTCAAAATTTTTGTTTTTAAATGTAGTTTTCGAAAAAAAATATGAAAATTTTTTCAGAATCCCAGATATATGAAATATTTTAGTTTTTTTGAAAAAACCGTAATTTTCTCAAAGTCCGACCGTTTTTTTTTTTTTTTATTTTGCTCTAAAAATACTTCAACTAATTCTGCAATGATCCCCGTTAATCAAAAGATGTGACGACAATCGCTTCTAATTTTTTTTCTTGATTATAAAAAAAATTTTGTTGAATTTTTGCTGATTTTATATAACTTTGTTATGAAATTTTTTTTATTTCCTCGTGAAACCTCAAAAGTTAAAAAATAAAATTTTATTGGAGAATTTCAAGTGATTATCGTCCAAGAAATTGTTATTTAAAAAAAAAAAATAATTTTTTTCTCTCATTGACGTTATTTTTTTACTCTTATGGACGTTTTTTTTTGGTACTGAAATATGACAACTTAACGTCATTTTGGTACTGAAACATGACAAAATAACGTCAATGAGAGAAAAAAATTATTTTTTTTTTTTAAATAACAATTTCTTGGACGATAATCACTTGAAATTCTCCAATAAAATTTTATTTTTCAACTTTTGAGGTTTCACGAGGAAATAAAAAAAATTTCATAACAAAGTTATATAAAATCAGCAAAAATTCAACAAAAATTTTTTTATAATCAAGAAAAAAAATTAGAAGCGATTGTCGTCACATCTTTTGATTAACGGGGATCATTGCAGAATTAGTTGAAGTATTTTTAGAGCAAAATAAAAAAAAAAAAAAAACGGTCGGACTTTGAGAAAATTACGGTTTTTTCAAAAAAACTAAAATATTTCATATATCTGGGATTCTGAAAATTTTTTCATATTTTTTTTCGAAAACTACATTTAAAAACAAAAATTTTGAAAAAAAAAAGTTCCCAAACGGTCAATTTTTGAAAAAGTTCTGGCAATTTAAAAATAAAAGAGCGGTTTTTTTCAAAAATTCATAACTTTTTTTGAGTCGGGAAAAAAAATTTGAAAAAATTCTGAAAAATAACTTTCGGGGGGTAGAAAAAGATAGAAAATTTTCAGCGAAATCAAAGGGGGTCAGGTAAAAAATTTGTCGATTTGACATGGAATGACCCATATATATATATATATATATATATATATATATATATATGTATGTATTCAATATGTGTATTATATTAGGTGTACAAATTAATTCGGTGTCTTTGAAGTTAACAAACAAGATTTCTAAAGGGCGCCGAAATAATTTGTACACCAAATAATATATTATAATATATTTATTATAATATATTTTATTATATTCTTTAAATGATCATATAATATAATAGTATTATATTATTTTTATTATATATATATATAAATATATATATATATATATATATATATTACGGTTTGGCTTTGTCTTTACATTTATATCTTATTTCCTGTATGAATACACTTAACTGATACTTCAAACACCTTGCCCTTGTACATATACTCCGACAGTGGAGACGAATCACATTTTTCTCTCGCACATTACGAATTAACTGACTCAGCTCGATCAAACTCTAAAGTGCACAAGTTTGTTTCTTTCGTATTTAAATCGTCTATTTACTCATTGAAACGACACGACTTCAAAAATACAACAAAATTCAGACGTAGCAAAGAACAAGAAAAAATAACAATGTCAATTGGAAACAGTTTTTCGAAAAAAAATAATTAAAAAACAAAAACATTTCGTACACTCGACAGGAAGCATGAGCTTTGTCAGTCGTATACACGTTCATCAATCTCGCCGACACAATTTCTCTTCTTCATTTCTTCCTTTGCAGTTAGAGAAATTTTGAAAGTTCTTTTTTCCTTTTATCATTTTTCCGCAGACTTCGATGGTTCTGGACGAAAAGATTTGTAAAAATAATGATTTTTACGAATTTTTCGACAAACTAACAGTTCTTGATGCGATCGATAATTAAAAATCGAGTGGAGTGGCGATCTTTTCATGAGAAAAAAACATTAATTATTCTATTAATTATAATATCCAAAAGGTGTAACGTTCTCGAAGAATTGAACCGAAATAAGAATTAAATTAAACGGAATTTCTGGAATTAAATCTAGAAATTTCATCGAACTCGTGATTTCATACGATTCATGCACTATATTATTTTCACAAATCTGTCATAAAGTCGTAGTCGCAATTCGCGAGGCATGTGACACACTCGTCCATATTATTTTTCGATCGCCGATATTTCAGCGCTGATTTTGAGCTTTGCGGGGGGGCCCCCACCCGTTTGAAGCATGCTCGCTTCGTTTGGATAGTTTATCGGAGCAACGTAGCAGAACAGAGATTAAAAAAAACCTTAATCGCCGATCGTACAATTTTCATTAATTCCGTAGTGACCAATTTGTAAAGGTCGTTTGAATTTATATTCCGGAAAATTGAGGAGGGTGATACCTTTAGGCGGGGAAAAAATAGCAAATTTTCATGATTTTTTTAAAAGGAACGATTTTTTCACCGTTTTTAAGACTTAGGGCATGTTTTATTAGTACTTTTGGCTCTTAAATGGTATTTTTTTCAATTTTTAAAATGACGGAGGTATGGCACATAGCCTCGGGATTAATCTGAAAATAAAAAAAAAAACATTTTTCTTTCATTAACACGCATAAACCAACCAAAAATGAGAAATGTTAAAAATCGATTAAATAGTACGCTTGGAAACGAAAACATTGAATATTTCGGAAAAAATGGCTACATTTTTGCAATAAAAGAATTCTTTATAAAAAATTTCAAAAACATCTAGTCAAGCATCATCATCAAACATGTTTTAGACAATAAAGTTAAAAAGAATGATACCAAATTTCATAAGAATCGGTCTATAAGTTTCACGCCAGTTTTGAAAATGCAGTTTAGAAGACCGTGCCATACCTCCGCCATTTTTAAAGATTAATTTTTAAAAATCATGCCGCAGACAAAAGTAGTAATGAAACATACCCAAAGTCTCGAAATTGGTGAAGAAATCTTTCATTAAAAAAAAATCATGAAAACGAGCAAATTGTTTCCTCGCCAAAGATATCTTCCCCCTTAAATCACGGTGTCTTCCAGTATCTGATATTAGCGAGTCGCGTGCGGCTTGTCGATGATGGTCTGGATAATCCAAAAAAAATCTGACGAACACAATGATCGCCAATTGGGCCACTGCGTCCAACTGATCGATGCGAGGGTCGACTAGTTCAATCTTTGACATCGACAAGCCGCGCACGATGTCCTTTCGTTTAAGAATCGTTGGCATGCATTACCGCGTTAAGAATCCAGTAGATTCACCGCAATGACTCATTAGCAACCATGACGGCCAATCAAGATCTACTAAACGTGGATCCAGTAAAAAAAAATCCTCGAATGATTTGCCTCGTTGAATTGTGATTGAATCGATGCGATGAATCGTGCGTAATTTTGGGCAGCCATTCACCAACTCAACCATTTCAAAATTAGACCGCCCTAAACCTGAACAAACTCAAAACAAACCGAACAAATTCAAACAAGCCTGGTCGAATGCCACAGAGAGCGAAAAAGCAGGCTCAAAGGACCCAAACAAATCTCAAACCCAAACAAAAGGAACCCCAAAGCGACCATGGTGAACTTAAAGGTTTAGACTACTGTCACGACCTAAAAGTCAGTGTTGTTTAAAAAAATTAATTACGAAGGGAGCGTTTTGAAATGTTCACAGTAGCCTAACCCTCGAATGGCTGATGGTAACTACGATTTTTTATCTAGATTATCTAGATAATATTACCGATTATCTAGATTATCTAGATAATATTACCGATTATCTAGATTATCTGGATTATATTACCGGTTATCTAGATTATCTAGATAATTTACCGATTATCTAGATAGTGCACTGAATACCAGATGCTAACTTCGATCTATTACCTAAATTATCCAGATCATATTACCTATTACCTAGGTAGTAAAAGGCTACCATCAGTCGTTAAGTAACGACTGATGGTAACAACGATCTGTTATTTAAATTATCTAGATAATATTATCTCATATCTAGATTACCTGGCCAATATTAGCTACATAATGTGAAGTGGATAATACAATCTGGGTAAAGTGGATAGCAGATGGCCTTATCTCGACAATCCAGATAATGGCTGATGTTAAGCAGATAATCAAGATAACGGCGGCCATTATCCAGGTAATCTAGACGGCAGATAATATAATCCCGACCGTTTTAACCGTCATAAAAATTATCTAGATAATCGATAAGCCGTCAAGCTCGTTCGGTAACTCACCATCAGTCGGTACAACCTTCTTAAAACTTCTCCGTGGCTACGCCGAAGTTTATCGGTAAAGAAACTCAGCTTGATTTTCGTCTGTCGATCTTCCATCTATATGGTCATTTACCGACCGTTTGGGGTTCGCGTTTGTTCGGGTTCGTTCAATTAACTCATCGAGATTAATCTTGAACAACTTTCGAGCTCATCCATGTTGATTTAAGGGGCTATACCGGTGTGAACGCTGAAAATTTGAGTGATTTTCGGGAATGTTTTGGAAGAAAAGTACCCAATTAAATGTTTCGGAAAATTAAAAATATATTTGGCTATATTTGACCTATATTACATAATTTTGTCATAGAAAAATATTGAGATCCAAGCGACTTATGCGCTGCCTTCGGAGGCGCCAAAAAAAAAGTTCCTCCACTGCTGACATGATTCCGGTCGATTGAGTAGCTGAAACCGAAAAAGGAAAAAATGTCGTTAAGCTGGAAGGTATTTCCTGTACAATGACGTAGGACTTTCGAAAAATATCAAAATCTAACAAAATGGGGTAGTTATGAAAAAAAAATCTGTTTTCTTGCCTATAAAATGGTCATTTTTTGAATGCCAAATCGTCAATTTTCATCCAATCAAAAATATTCTACGTCATTGTCGAGTAAATATATTCAAGAGTACTCAGTTCAAATTTCAAGTCAATCGGATAATTGCTCTTTGAGTTACAATGTCAGCAAATTTGAAAAATCTTATTTCGAGAAAAACGCGTTTAAAGATTTAACTATCGATTTTTGCAAGATAAAATGACTACGGATACAGCCAGTGGCGTAGCGTGGGGGGGGGGCAGAGGGGGCCATGGCCCCGGGTGGCGCAGATGTGGGGCGGCGGCGGCGGGCGGCACTCAGTTGCGAAAATAGGGAGGGGGGGGGGCGGCAAATTTAGGGTTAGCCCCGGGCGGCACAAATCCACGCTACGCCACTGGATACGACCTTGAAATTTTTATAGGGTATTCTTGAAAGTATAAACTGTCGAAAAAGGCAAGAAAAATCGATGTTTTAAAAGTGTCACACTGCTACAGCCCCTCAATTAATTTCAAGACCCAGTAAACGTGACTGTTCCATTCTCGGCAATGCGTTCGCGTCCTTGTCGCTCTCTCTTGCCTCATCCACCCAGTGCAAATCGTTCTCGTAGGCCCCGGTTTGAATTCGTTCAAGTCTGCATTCCCAGCTCGTGCCCGAGCTTCTTCCGGTAGTTGACCATTGACCAACCGTCGGCAAAGCTTTATCGAGCGATGAATCGAGTACAAAAAAAAAACGAACGCACAATTTCGCAGGTCCCTGGAGCGCATCGACGAGTCCGGCGAGATCGCCGAGTCCGGTGCCGCGAATGGAGCACGGTCGTCACTACGGTACGACGAGCCTGGAGCAGCGTTCGCGCAGTCCAAGCCCGAGCGCGGGTGGTGGCCGCCAGAGTTCGTCGCATCCCCATCATCATCATCACCACCATCATCACCATCATCATCCGCATCAGCACAGTTATCCGGTGTTGGTGACGCGTCGGGGCCAGAGGCGGCGTCTGCCGCCAACCCCGAACAAGCCCTCGACGCTGCAGCTCAAGCCGGCGAGCATAAACTTTCCAAGGTTGAACGCCTCGCCGACCCACGGACCTCACGTAATGAGCCAGCAGCAGCAGCAGCAGCGTGCGGCGCAGCTGGCCGCGTCCGGGGGCGCTGCCCCAATGGCGCTCGGCCATGGGGCGACGGCGGCGACGGCGGCAGCGGCCGCGGTCGTGGGGGGCGGCCCCGCAGCGGCGGTCGTGGTGGGGGGCGCTACTACGACGACCGGCCACGCGCCAATTTCCTCCTCAGCCGGACACTGCCCGCTCAGCTTCGAGCAAGCGGTCGCTATGGGCCGCGGCGGTCGTCTACTGCCCAGCCCCGTGCCCAACGGCTACAAACCCCAACCGTCGCAGCAGCAGCAGGCCGGCAAACAGAGAACTCCGAGGTCCAGGCACTCGGACAGCGACGAGGACGACTGGTGCTAGCCAAAGTGGAACCCTGGACGGTGGTCCGGTCAAGTGGACGCTTCGAGGCCCAGCCTCTCGGCTTGTGCGTAAAATTATCGCGAACCAAAACAAATAACGAAAGCGCCAGAGCGTGAGAGAGAGAGAGAGAGAGAGAGAGAGAGAGAGAGAGTTAGAGACTACGAGAATTCGACGAAAAAAAAAAAAAAAAAACGTTTTACGAAGCACTCGCAATGTATGATCGTATGTATGTACATCCGTGCGCGTCTGTATGTATGCTTGACAGGAAAACCGTTGACGAGCCAAGCGTCGAATTATCGCCGGCTCGTCTTCTATTCGAAAGGAACACGAGAGAGAGAGAGCTAGCCGAATAAACAAAGACGAGATAATAGAGCGAAGACGTAAACAACTTGGTCGTGTTCGTTGGGTCTCGTCGTTTTGATACGAACAAGTGCGCATGCGCGTAATGATGCGCAACACGCAACTGCCCCTCATTTTGCGCATGCGCACTTGTTCGTTGCGCAACATTATGCGCATGCGCACTTGTTCGTTGCGCAACATTATGCGCATGCGCACTTGTTCGTTGCGCAACATTATGCGCATGCGCAGTTGTTCGTTGCGCGTCATTATGCGCATGCGCGCTTGTTCGTATCAAAATGATGAGACCCAACGAACACGGCCCTTGAGATGATCGAACTCGCCACGCGCGCACGCAGCCCGTCGAACACACACGCGCGAATACCGGAAGGGGTCACAGCATTGTACACACACGCCCCCCACGAGACCCAACACACGCGTTTCTTCGAATAGTCTCGCGTCAACGAATTCAGACGTACATAGAAGTTCTTTTGGGCGGCCTGAAGACAAGTATTCTGCGACCCGCCGCGTGGCGGCGTGACGAGCGAACAGCTGTCACGGCAGGGGGTGCAGATTAAGACACCTATCTCTCTCTTACACATTGCGGAGCGAAAACAAGCTTGGAACCTTTTCAGAATTTTTCTCGAGATTTTTTTTGACATTTTTGCTCGAAACTTTAATTAATAGGATTCTTGAACTCGAAAAGTATGGCGTTTACGATGAAATACGAGGAGAAGCTGTTTTTATTTTCGGTTTTAACCCTCAATCCGTGAAGGTTTTTTCGGCACCCTAGTTACGTGAACCGGGGTCGGTTTCGGCTGGGCGCTGTCACACTTACAATTTTTGTCAAAATAATCGGAAAAAAATCATGGTTTATATTACTTTCCTTTTAAAGCAAAAACAGAGAACATGTTTTTTTTAATATTTTTTTTCAACAAATGTGAAGCAATGCACGCGAAAATCGTTCCTTTTTTTTTGAAAAAATGCAGCGGGTGTAAAAATTATGGGAAAAAAGTTTAATAAACGGTTGTTCAAATGAAAAATATTGTTCTTTAAGGAAAAAAAATACAACAGTATCGTAGGAATAAACCAGATACCCTATTTTGCACCGGGAACATAGGCATATTTTTGGGAGGTTAAAACGAGGGAAAAATACTCAATGTCTAAGATATTTTTTTTTTTCTTATTTTATTTATGTTATTAGACCATATTTACGTTTCATTTATGTTATTAGACCATAAGTAATAAATCTCCTCGGCCCTTCCGACCGCCATAATTTTTTTTAACTGCAATATTTACGTTACATTGATTGTTTACAGTTCAAAACATCAAAATATGAACAAAAAACAACTCGTAGAATTGTCCAAACAATTGATTGGCGTGCGTCAAAAAATCTCGAAGGAAAATTCTGAAAAAATTCCAAGCGATCTAGTACAAGCTTACTCAACTTCTTATATTTATGACATTTCCCCTCAAACCCTACAGTTCTCGAGTTACGTTGCATTCTCGAGATTTGCCTTTTTTAGCAAACAAACGAAGCTACTTTGCGGGAAAAAAATCGTACGAAATTTTTTGAAAAACTAAAAATGAAGCTTTTTCGACCTCTTTCGCGTTAAGAACTGCTCTTTCATGTACGTCCGAATTCGTTGCTCGCGTACACCCACGTAGGTATGACATTAGCGACGCAAAAGAAAATTAACATTCACCGTACGAACAGAGACGAAAAGAGGAAAATGGAAACGAGTTAGGGTAAGGCGAAATATCGCGTGGCGAAGTGAGGGAAGTAGGGCAAGTGTCAGGAGTGCTATGTCACACGTGGTCATCAAAAAGGGGGAAAAGAAAATCATTAGGTCGCGTAACAAGTGCATACTCATCGGTCATCCGGGTGGAAAGAATTTTCGCGGTATACGCTCGATAGTTTCCGGTCATTTTGGATAATTGGAAAATTTTGAATCACTGGATTGTTGCACAATTGGAGTGGAATAGTATACTTCATTTTACGGAGCTAAATAGTATCTTCGTAAAATAATAAATAAAATTCAAATAAACGCGCCAGGCCCTTTAAAAACTCCAGAGCCACCTGACAAACGTGTCACCTCTGCATATATCGCCTGCTCGCGGCAACGGTAATCCTTTTTTTTCTCCATATCCGGAAGTAGTTTCACCGCGAAGAGTTTCACCTTTTTATACGATTTTCTCGCGTCATCCGCTTCTATAACTCCACCCTAATAAGCACGCGATCGTGCGCCCCAAAAAGTCGTAAAAATTGCCCCCCCCCCCCCTAGCCCCACTCGTTGAGCACTCTTGGCCCCAAAATACGAAAAACACACCACGAGAGCAGCCCATTCGCTCGTTCCGTTTCCTCGAGCACCCTCGACAACCCTCGACCCCTGGAGGGTGGAATCTTTTTAACTTGACTTCCAAAGTCAACCGAAAAATGTTCCACCCCATTTCGCGGCGGGGCTTTCGCCCCAAAGTCAAAAACAAAGTCCCGAAAACAACGGGAGGTGAAAACGAAATTAAGGGGGAATAAATAAAGTCTAGAAATTCGCAAATTAGCGCTGCAATGCCCGGCGTGTCCAAAACCGGGGTACCGTTTTGCCTCCGCGCAACCACGGGCCCATTCTTCACGTACACGCGAGCTACCGGACGTTAACGGCCGGAAACAATTGTCGCGTAAAATTGCCAACTTCCTAATTGAAGTTTCCACCCGACGAAAAAAAAAAACCCCCCCGACAAAAATGAACAAAAACCAATGGACAAATCATTATCGTTATTATCATTGATTGCTGGCATCGTGATCGTTATCGTCCGTCATTATTATTGTTGTTACTGTCGCGATTTCTCGCTACCTCTATTATCCACCACTTGTTACGAAAAAAAAAAAAAAAACAAAGATTTTAAAACACGAAGGGAAGAGAAGAGTTATCTACTTCTATTGGGTAATGATACTGACACCGGTACTGCTGTCTACTACCACTTCTACTACTACTACTACTACTACTACAACTACTATTTCTACCTATGGGTCATTCCATGTCAAATCGACAAATTTTTTACCTGACCCCCTTTGATTTCGCTGAAAATTTTCTATCTTTTTCTACCCCCCGAAAGTTATTTTTCAGAATTTTTTCAAATTTTTTTTCCCGACTCAAAAAAAGTTATGAATTTTTGAAAAAAACCGCTCTTTTATTTTTAAATTGCCAGAACTTTTTCAAAAATTGACCGTTTGGGAACTTTTTTTTTTCAAAATTTTTGTTTTTAAATGTAGTTTTCGAAAAAAAATATGAAAAAATTTTCAGAATCCCAGATATATGAAATATTTTAGTTTTTTTGAAAAAACCGTAATTTTCTCAAAGTCCGACCGTTTTTTTTTATTTTTATTTTGCTCTAAAAATACTTCAACTAATTCTGCAATGATCCCCGTTAATCAAAAGATGTGACGACAATCGCTTCTAATTTTTTTTCTTGATTATAAAAAAATTTTTGTTGAATTTTTGCTGATTTTATATAACTTTGTTATGAAATTTTTTTTATTTCCTCGTGAAACCTCAAAAGTTGAAAAATAAAATTTTATTGGAGAATTTCAAGTGATTATCGTCCAAGAAATTGTTATTTTTAAAAAAAAAAATAATTTTTTTCTCTCATTGACGTTATTTTGTCATGTTTCAGTACCAAAATGACGTTAAGTTGTCATATTTCAGTACCAAAAAAAAACGTCCATAAGAGTAAAAAAATAACGTCAATGAGAGAAAAAAATTATTTTTTTTTTTTAAATAACAATTTCTTGGACGATAATCACTTGAAATTCTCCAATAAAATTTTATTTTTTAACTTTTGAGGTTTCACGAGGAAATAAAAAAAATTTCATAACAAAGTTATATAAAATCAGCAAAAATTCAACAAAAATTTTTTTATAATCAGGAAAAAAAATTAGAAGCGATTGTCGTCACATCTTTTGATTAACGGGGATCATTGCAGAATTAGTTGAAGTATTTTTAGAGCAAAATAAAAAAAAAAAAAACGGTCGGACTTTGAGAAAATTACGGTTTTTTCAAAAAAACTAAAATATTTCATATATCTGGGATTCTGAAAATTTTTTCATATTTTTTTTCGAAAACTACATTTAAAAACAAAAATTTTGAAAAAAAAAAGTTCCCAAACGGTCAATTTTTGAAAAAGTTCTGGCAATTTAAAAATAAAAGAGCGGTTTTTTTCAAAAATTCATAACTTTTTTTGAGTCGGGAAAAAAAATTTGAAAAAATTCTGAAAAATAACTTTCGGGGGGTAGAAAAAGATAGAAAATTTTCAGCGAAATCAAAGGGGGTCAGGTAAAAAATTTGTCGATTTGACATGGAATGACCCCTATACCAATTGCTCTACACCATCATCGGGGAGCTGCGCGCGAAACGCTAACTTACCCATGTGGCTCCTCATCCAACGGATGAGGCTGATAGCTAGAAGAAACGATTCGGAAGAGGAGACCGACTGGATGGAGGGCTGGAGGGCGCGAATGACCGTCGTGTGCGTGTATGTTCCAATCGGAGAGAAAAAAAAAAGAAATTATTAACACGTTCACATACTGCCAATCGCGCGGGGCGTTAATTAGAAGGGAAAAAAAAACGAAACGAAATATGCAACAAGAAATAAGGGAGGATCGGAATTTAAATATTCTGTATCTAGAGAAAGGGCACTTTCTGGGATAAAATAATCGATCTCTATTTCGGCGTATTTTTTGTCCTACGGATGTGTAAAAAAATTGTCGATATGTCACATGACATATAAATAACAAAAAAAAACCCAAAAAAACCCAAACAAACCCAAACATTGTAGGATTTCGTAACGTTGTTGTGAATTCCGAAGTGGAACTAATCGGGACGTTTGTGCGGAATGCCGGCAGGATCAATTATAGAAAGCGACAATTTTAAATAGCGTATCCGTGATCAGGAGGTTAAAGTGCCCCCAAATAGTGGTTCCATTTTTTCTCCGGAAAGGGCCCCTTTTCCGGATATTTGCCGTGTTTGGTTGGTGAGCGTGCAGACTGTGTCGTTGCGCGACGCTTTTTTTTGTTTGTTAAGGGGTTAGGTCACTCTAGAGGCCGAAAAAATTGACTTTTTGGGGATTTTTTTTTAGAACAACTGCAAAATAATTCGAGATTGCAAAAAAGGGTGTTTATCATACATATCAGTGACTGTATGCAATCATTTTTTTGAAGCGATCAATTTCAAAATGGCGGCTGTGCAGCGTTTGTCTCAAAACTGCATTTTTTTAAGTTGGCCGGAAACATGACAGACATTTTTCGACCGATTCACTTGAAATGTTGAATATATCTTGACAAATACTTTGTCTATGGAAGTACGTAAGATTTTTTTTTATTGCATAGTTAATTTGTTGTTAATAATTATCTGACGATTTTTTAGGCAAATTTTTCACTTTCGAAAAATTTGCCTAAAAATCGTTAATAACAAATGAATTATGCAATATAAAAAAATAATCCTCCGTATTTTCATAGACAATGTATTTTTCAAGATTTATTCAACATTTCAAGTGAATCGGTTGAAAATTGTCTGAGTTATGTTTCCGGCCAACTTAAAAAAATGCAGTTTTTAGACAAACGCTGCACAGCCGCCATTTTGAAATTAATCGCTTCAAAGAAATTATTGTGTACAGTCACTGATATGTATGATAAACACCCTTTTTTGTAATCTCGATTTATTTTGGAGTTTTTCTGAAAAAAGAACCCAAAAGCCTATTTTTTGGCCTCTAGAGTGGCCTAAGCCCTTAAGGTGGAACGAGCGCGCAATCGTGATTTCTATACATTTTGTTTAAATTTTAACCAGACATTATTCATATCATTATGCATGTTTGAGTGAAATTTCAGAACAGTCGACTATTTAGACTGGAAGATAATGGGTTTTAAAATTGCAACTTTCAACAGTGCAGGGTCTGCATTGAAATGTAGACAGAATAATTTTCCGTCAAAAATGTTTGTCCCCTACAATAAGAAGATACATGGCAACACCGCAGAACAGTATTGTTCAATATTTCGAGAAAAAAATAATAGTCGTCTTCCTAAAGTTGAAAATTTGGTCATAAAAAAATATTTGCATTATAAATATTAATATTTTATATTGTTCATGTTATCTTCATTAACAAATAAAAGTGTTGGTTCATTCATAATTAATTAAAAACTTCGTTCGATTAAAAATTACTTCCAAATAAAAATTTGCGTTGCAGTATTATTTTAAATATGCCGCGCAAACTCACGTCATTGGATACGTGGAACGATGCGGTGTTGCCATATGTCTTTTTATTATAGGGGACAAATATTATTTACGAAAAATTATTCTGTCTAAATTTCAAAATATTTGGCCCCTATAATAAGTAAAATAATAACATATTTGTCCCCTATAATAAAAAGACATATGGCAACACCGCATCGTTCCACGTATCCAATGACGTGAGTTTGCGCGGCATATTTAAAATAATACTGCAGCACAAATTTTTTTTGGAAGTAATTTTTTATCAAGCAAAGTTTTTAATTGAAAATTAGACAGAATAATTTTCCGTCAAAAATGTTTGTCCCCTACAATAAGAAGATACATGGCAACACCGCAGAACAGTATTGTTCAATATTTCGAGAAAAAAATAATAGTCGTCTTCCTAAAGTTAAAAATGTGATCATAAAAAAATATTTGCATTATAAATATTAATATTTTATATTGTTCATGTTATCTTCATTAACAAATAAAAGTGTTGGTTCATTCATAATTAATTAAAAACTTCGTTCGATTAAAAATTACTTCCAAATAAAAATTTGCGTTGCAGTATTATTTTAAATATGCCGCGCAAACTCACGTCATTGGATACGTGGAACGATGCGGTGTTGCCATATGTCTTTTTATTATAGGGGACAAATATTATTTACGAAAAATTATTCTGTCTAAATTTCAAAATATTTGGCCCCTATAATAAGTAAAATAATAACATATTTGTCCCCTATAATAAAAAGACATATGGCAACACCGCATCGTTCCACGTATCCAATGACGTGAGTTTGCGCGGCATATTTAAAATAATACTGCAGCACAAATTTTTTTTGGAAGTAATTTTTTATCAAGTAAAGTTTTTAATTGAAAATTAGACAGAATAATTTTCCGTCAAAAATGTTTGTCCCCTACAATAAAAAGATACATGGCAACACCGCAGAACAGTATTGTTCAATATTTCGAGAAAAAAATAATAGTCGTCTTCCTAAAGTTGAAAATTTGGTCATAAAAAAATATTTGCATTATAAATATTAATATTTTATATTGTTCATGTTATCTTCATTAACAAATAAAAGTGTTGGTTCATTCATAATTAATTAAAAACTTCGTTCGATTAGAAATTACTTCCAAATAAAAATTTGCGTTGCAGTATTATTTTAAATATGCCGCGCAAACTCACGTCATTGGATACGTGGAACGATGCGGTGTTGCCATATGTCTTTTTATTATAGGGGACAAATATTATTTACGAAAAATTATTCTGTCTAAATTTCAAAATATTTGGCCCCTATAATAAGTAAAATAATAACATATTTGTCCCCTATAATAAAAAGACATATGGCAACACCGCATCGTTCCACGTATCCAATGACGTGAGTTTGCGCGGCATATTTAAAATAATACTGCAGCACAAATTTTTTTTGGACGCAATTTTTTATCGAACAAAGTATTTAATCAGTTATGAATGACCAACACTTTTGTTTGTTAATGAAGATAACATAAACAATATAAAATATTTATATTTATAATGCAAATATTTTTTTATCACACAATTTTTAACTTTAGGAATACGATAATAATTTTTTTCTCGAAACATTGAACAATACTGTTCTGCGGTGTTGCCATATGTCTTCTTATTATAGGGGACAAATATTTTTTACGAATAATTATTCTGTCTTTACTAAACGTTTTTAGCAAAACCGAATAGTAAAGGGAATCCAAACTTTTTTCACACTTTCCCTAACTAGTTTGCTATCTGAACACAATTTTTATTCAAAATCCATAAACACAATGGAATGGTACAACGAATTATGCGATCTGACTTTCGGTCAATGCAGACGCTGCGGTGTTAAAAGTTGCAATTTTGCAACCCATTATCTCCCAATGTAAATAGTCGACTGTTCTGAAATTTCACGCAAACATGCATAATGATATGAGCAATATCTGGTTAAAATTTGAAAAAAAAAAGCAATAGAAATGACGATTGCGCGCTCGTTATACCTTAAACGTCATGGGACCAAAATTGGCCCATGATATTCGCACTCAAAGCTCGACGCTGACGAGGAACATCACTTAAGTGTCCGCTTTCGATTTTATCGAAATTCATATATGTGATAAAGCATTGAAAACTCAGAAACATTTTTTTTATCGACGAAAAAACGGCTTTACGGGAGGAAACCACCCCTAGAGAAGGACGTGTCATCCCTTATTTTAATTTTGTTTTCTATACTTCTATAGTGAATTTTTCATCGCTTTACATCAGAAGAATTTTGGTTTCTGTTTCATTCGGACCGTGGACTGCTGGTGGGTGAAACTGCAAAACTACCCTTAGGCACGCCTCTCTCGAGGGGTGGTTTCCGCCCTTATAACGTTTTTCCGCCGATACAAAAAAATACGTGTCTGATAGTATTCAATGCTTTATCACATACATGTGTTTCAAGAAAATCGAAGTTAGACACTCGAATGATGTTCCTCGTGAGTGAACCACGCAGCAGTTACTCTCCGGCGAGAATTTTTGTTCTCCAAGTATTGAATAACAAACGATAATTATTGAATCGTATTATCGATTTCCCAAACGAGTCACCATGTTCGTTATTTTTTAGCGCGGAATAAAAGAAATTTAAGAAAAAAAAACGCACTCGTCCGAAGGTGAATTCGAAGCTCGATCTGGCTCGAACGTTCCGCGCGAGACGGACTACTGCGCCATTCTCTACTACCCGCACTTTGAACGCGAATATCTCGGGCAATTTTTGTCACACGACATTTTCAAAAAGAGCGTTTTCCTCGCAACGTCACACGCTTTATGCTCACGAAGGGATAGTTAATCACTCGGTAATTCTTTAGAAAATTGACTTTTCCCAAAAATGAGCCTAATATGATTTTTGTTTACTAATTCCTCATTTATTGGGCTATAAATGATGATATTCAGTCGGGGAAAGCTGAATTTAAGGGGTTTTGAAGTTCGCGGAAACACGTGATAAAATAGGGCATTTTTGAACATTTCGACGCCTATATTGCCTTTGTTTGGGTTCGTTTGGGTTTGTTTGAGTTTTCAGCCTCCCCCGACGGAATATCATCATTTACAACCCAGCAAATGAGAGAATCGCAAAAAACAAATGTTAGACTCCTTTTTCGAAAAAGTCATTCACCTAAAAAATTACCAATCACTCTGTATATACACATATACACACATTTGCGAATACGAGAACAGTGAGCACCTCTCACAAAGAACGGTAATCCAAAGAACAAAAAAAAGACGATTAGATTTCTATACTTTGCGCTTACCGAGACGAATACGTGTGAACTGCGGATAATATTCCTCCTTTATTATCGAAACACGAGCGAGTTAGGAGAACCAGTTGAAATCGAATCGCGATCAATCGCAATTATAATCGACTTATCACGTAAGTAGCTAATCGAGAACGTAAACAATTCAAAAAAAAGAAATTCGACGAACATTGCCGATCGCCCTCTCGCTTTCGAATGTACTATAAAAAAAAAAAAAACAAAGTCGAAGAAGAAAAAAAACATTTCACGATCGCGCCCTCTCCCCGTCACAAGCCCTCACCTCGACCCGCCCCAATAAAATCGTGTACAGATACCCGTGACGTTTAATCAGAATCGCGCGATATCTGCCCTTAAGTGCTTTAAAGAAGAAGAAAAAAAAATAATAAAAAAAAAACGTATAAGAGGAAGAGAATAAAGTAAAGAAATAATTTTAAAAATCAATCATATTTCGTA
>OX101791.1:35727574-35777789 GCA_944452715.1 Ophion slaviceki
TTCGCGAACGTATTTTTATTATTATTTTTCAAGTGAAGTGTAGGCAACTTTAAAAAATAGTTAAGAAATAATGTTGTATAGAAGCAGACGTTTTTTATTATTTGTAGTTTGAGGACGCAGTAACAAAGAGATATCAACGATAAAATAAGAATGATTATTAGACTCGCAAAGTATTGGGCCCCTAATTAAAAAATGTATGCACATCATTCTTATTTTATTGTTGGCAATTCTTTATTACTGAGTCCACAAATTACAAATGATTAAGAAGTTTAATTCCCTGCAACAGTTTTTTTTCTTCAATTAACTTTTAAAGGCCCCTCGCTTAAAAAAATAATAATAATAATATCTCGAAAATTGTTGACTTTTGCATAAACCATTACTGGGTTATTTGATAGCGAAAAATTTGATAGGGAAGGGTCTTACAACCCTTGTCCTACAATCCTTTCACGGGATCGTGACCAGTAACCAGTAGCCCTGTATATATATATATATATATATATATATATATATATATATATATATATATATATATATATATATATATATATATATATATATATATATATATATATATATATATATATATATATATATATACACACACACACACACACACAGGGTGTCCCTCTTATCTCTGCCACCCGGAGGGAACTCGGTAATTATCAACGTCACAAAAAAATGTTCCAGACAAAAGTTGTCCAGTGTGAAAGAGGCCATCAAATGCAACCAATTTTTTTTTTATTTCGGTGTAGGCGCTGACGCACAGTGAAGGTCACCTCCGATTTTTAAATGGAACGGTTCATTTTTTTTCAACCATCTTGTGGAGCACCTCGACCCGCATAAAAAATATGAGGGGTTCAAAATCGTCCACGGTCATTCAAGGTCACCTATTAAAATGAAATACAAAGCTAAATATCTCGGATCACTACCAAATATTCGGTAGTGATCATCGATACTGACCTTGAACGACTATGACCCCCTAATGTTTTTTATGCGGCTTGAGGTGCTCCACAAAATGGTTGAAGGAAAATGGACCATTCCATTTAAAAAAGTGAAGGTGATATTCACTGTGCGTCAGCGCCTCCACCGAAATAAAAAAAAATCGTCGCATTTGATGGCCCCCTTCACACCGTACAACTTTTGTCTGGAACATTTTTTGTGACGCCGATAATTACTGAGTTACTTCGGGTGGCAGAGATAAGAGGAACACCCTGCATCTCGTGTATATATATATATATATATATATATATATATATATATATATATATGCGTTAGTGCGTGTATACGAATGAAACAAAGGTAACGTTGTTAAGCATCCCCACGTTGTATACGACGATGAAAATAATATTCCAAAGAATAAAAACGAAAAAAAAAAACAAGTATCTCTATCGCCACAACCACTACCATCTCGGAAAACTTCTTTTTTTTCCCTTTTTGTATTTATTTTGTGTACTTTCTTTCGAAACTTTTCTCTCAAACGTCTCATCGATCTCACAAAAATTACGAGCATATTTATTAGACCACGAGACTACTACGTTGTACAGTATCGATATGTATCATTCGAATTTCCACGGTGTATAAACGAGACACGTTAATTATTATTATCATCGAGCGAGTGAAACACTGAAAGACACGAAACAAAATCAACCACAACCGATCTTCCGGTAATCATGAATTCTACGTCGGCTACGATTACCGAAATTGAAGAAAAGAAAAAGAAACAAAAAATCACAAAAATAGGTGAGAAAAAGAGCGAAGCATTTTTCGAACCCCGCTCGCACGCGGAGCTAGCCATTTTTCCAACTCTTTCATCGAATAACACGAGGGAAAAATGAGAAAAATAATAATAATAATAATAATGGACGATAGACAAAAAGAAGCATGTGCGCGTGTGTGTTTTGTGTGTGTGTGTGTGTGCGCACGCGCGCGTGTGTATATCCATCGATTAGTGAGATTCAAGTCATTGGTAAATCAATTAACTTTAAAACAAACGTACGATTTCATTATTTGCATTTAATAAATAAAACAAAAGAAGACACGTGAAAAAAAAATACTTACGATTAAGAGTTTTTCTACTTATCTACATATATATATGTGTGTATATATATATATATATATATATATATATATATATATATATATATATATATATATATATATATATATATATATATATATATATATATATATATATATATATATACACACACACACATACATATACATATAAATAATATAAATATTATAAATACACGTACATAATAAACACACACACACGCGTATATATTATTATGAATATAATAATTAAAATGATGGTTCATATTATTTATCCTTGATTTATTGTCATCGTCATTATCACGACTGTTATTATCATTATTATTATTATTATTGTTGTTGTTGTCGTCATTATTATTAATATTATACACGCGTACGGTGTACACGGAGAGAATACGAGGAGTGTAAAACTACGTAGCTAATTAAATAATAATCCTGTCGATAATAATCGCACCTCGTCACTAGACACTCGGGCGATAAAACGAGAGCTCGATATAGAGTTTCATACTTTTGCAAATAATCGAATTCGTTATTGATAACCAAACAAAAAAAAACAAAAAAAAAACACACACACACATCCTTTGATCTCCAAATAACTCCTGTACGACGGATTGAAAGCTTATTATCGTGTTTTTGTGTCGTAGCGAATTTCTTTTCTCGTTTCGTTCCCTGTCGTTACGTTTGTCGCGAATTATGCGAGTCTCTCGCGTTTCTATAATTAAAAAAAAAAGAGTTGCGTGTACGCGACTCGATCGGAAAAAAATTGATGGAATGCTGACGAAGTGTCGAGTGAACATTTTTTTTTTTTAATAAATTAATTTTATTACTATTATTATTTTATATATATATATATTTTTGTGGGCGATTGAACGGCTGTTATTGCGTGTTCGAGAAATTATTCTTGCGTTGATCCTCGGAGGAACACAGAAACAAAAAAATCAGCAGATTTCGCGTTCTCAGTTGAGAATAACTCGACGAAAAATCCTCGTACTAGTCTTGATGCAATTGAAGTTTATTGTGACAGAAGAGATCGAAAGAATGCGAGAAAGAGGGGGAGAGAGATAGAGAAATGTGACGAACTATTAACGAAGGATCTTAAACGACGACGAATCAATAAATTTGTAAGAAGAATTGCCTTAATAACTAAAGTTCATTAGAAAAGAAAATAAATAAATGAAAACACGTGATTCTCGGCTTATGGAAGGCGCGCGAAAAACAACACAAAAATAGCGGCATGTCTACTATATATATGAATATATATACACATATTGTTCGGATGAGAAATAGTTGAATATTTTTTGTGGAAATTGCGTATGGAACGGAGCGCTAATTCGCTCGAATTGAACCAGCCCTTTCCCGAATTGAATCTTTTTTTTATCAATTCTCCATTCGTAAAATGTCGATCTTTGATTGCGTATGTGTACGTATGGATACAGGGTTTCCTGTTACGAATGGATAATCCTGCAACTGTCGATAGATCGGATCATGTCCTACTATATGCTGGAACTTCAGTTTAGTAAAAGTCCCACGGTTTTCGAGATGAAAATCAGCTGCTTTTGGTTTTTCGCATGCCATTTCTACAAATGATAACTTTTTTTGACCCGGGTTTTTTAAAAATACTCTTGGTTATTTGTTTTATCTGAAAAAGTCTTCTTTTTAACCTTAAATGTCAAGGAAATTTTATAAAAAAAGATCTTATGCAGAATTTTCATAGAAACCAATTCGAACATAAAAAAGTTGCTTAGGTATTGTCGATTCATATCATTTGTAGAAATGGCATGCGAAAACCCATAAGTAGATGATTTTTTTTTCAAAAAATAACAAAGCTCAAATTCCAGCATATAGTAGGAAATGATCTGACCTATCGAGTCAGGATTTTCCATTTATAACAGGACACCCTATATATACACACACACCCACATATATATATACACATATACAGGGTGTCCCTCTTATCTCTTCCACCCGAAATAACTCGATAATTATCGCCGTCACGAAAAAATGTTCCAGACAAAAGTTGTACGGTGTGAAGGGGGCCAATTTTTCAAATCAAATGCGACCAATTTTTATTATTTCGGTGGAAGCGCTGACGCACAGTGAAGATCACCTCCACTTTTTTTTTAAATAGAATGGTACATTTTTTTCAACCATCTTGCCCCTCAAGTCGCATAAAAACATTAGGGGGTCAAAGTCGATCAAGGTCATTCAAGGTCACTCGTTAAAATGAAATACAAATTTCAATATTTCGGATCCAAATATTTGGTAGTGATCCGAGATATTTACATTTGTATCATCGATACTGACCTTGAATGACCTTGAACGGCTTTGACCCCCTAATGTTTTTTGTGCGGCTTGAGATGCTCCACAAGATGTTTGGAAAAAAAATGTACCATTCGATTTTAAAAAGTGGAGGTGACCTTCACTGTGCGGCAGCGCCTCCACCGAAATAAAAATAATTGGTCACGTTTGATGGCCCTCTTCACGACGTACAACTTTTGTATGGAACATTTTTTTGTGACGTCGATAATTACCGAGTTATTTCGGAGGCAGAGATGAGAGGGACACCCCGTAGATATATATATATATATATATATATATATCCATCGGGCGTGTGAAAATGCTGATTGGGCGCCTCGCGTGTTCCTTGCGAATGAAATAAAGTAACAATAGGCCGTGCGATTTACGAATTTTCCACAAACATTATTTTAAACTAATCCGAAAATTGACTGCCGCGAGTTCGGGTGTGCCGACTCTCGTGTGAGGGAGGGAAAAAATAATAATCTCTTCCTTCGATCGATCGGATGCTTGCAAAGTGAGCGAGTAAAAAAAATTGAGAGTACACAGGGGATCACACACAGGCCGATGAGGACAGAAGGGCAGAAGGGATGGAGAGACTGGTGTGTTTCGAGAAATCAAAATTGGTTTGCGGAGGAGCAACAAAGTTGTGAAAAAAAGCCAAAAAGAAAAACAAATCGAACATAGGTGAAGGGAAAGGTCAGAAGGGTTGCGTCAAGTTCAACGAGAGGTCGAAGTGACACTCCGAAAGGGACTGGTATGATTGTCTATGCGCATGCGCGTGTGTTTGAACGTCTGTGGTCGCCGAGGCCGTGCGCAAAAAAAAATAAACTCTCGTATTGCGGCCAGTTGTTATAAAATTATATAAATGACGAAAAAAAAAACGATGAAAAAAAAAACCATTGAAAGCTTTAACTTTGAATAAACTAACTTTAAACCATATAGAGTTTAACGTGGAGAAAACAAAGGCGCGAAAGAAAAAAAAACCGATGAAAAACGAGACGAGAGGGGAGCGTGAGACGGTGAATTTTTCGATCGAAAAGATAATAAAACGGTAGAGGAAGAGTGAGCGCGAGAGTCCGGTGGATGGCGGTACGAGAAAATAGCCGCCGAGATGTGCCGGTTCACTCCCGCGCTTTTTTCACTTTTATCGCGGAATATGAAAACGAATAACGTAGAAGAGAAAATAAGCGAAGAAAATTGACTATCGATACATAAAAAAAAAAGCGTTACCGATATCGTATGCATTATTTTCCCATTACTCTTGATTTTTTTGCATTATTCCTTTCCCAATTGTACAATGAAAAGTCTCTCTCTCTCGAAAAAAAAAGTGTCGTTTCCTCGTGCCACCTATACCCGGACCTCTCATACTCTAAACTTATTGTATATTATTAATTATTAAAATACCAACGGGTAACGAGGCGAAAAACAAAAAAAAACAACAACAAAACGTTGTTTCTCGAAGAAAGATTGTACCTTTGTATTATGTATAAATAATGTATAGGGAGTAACGAATGCATTCGCATCACACCGACTGCATTTCTCAAGGGAAAACTTCATTTCATTGCTTCGATCACGAACGAGCCATTCCTCCGAATTCAATAAAACTTATTAATTCCAAGAAAATTTGAGACAAATCGAAAATATGTGTCTCGCGAAGATTTTCAGCGACGAATATAATTGAGGAAAAAAAATATATATATATACATATATCATTGCATCTTAGCGACACTACGAAATTCGCAAATATATATATATATATAAATATATCATCGCATCTCAACATTTCGAAAATCATTGTTCATCGTCGCAAATCACCCTCGATTCGCAAACTGCACTGTTATTATTATATAATTACAGGGCCATGAATGACGAGTCAATGAGATCGAGAGAGAAGAATGCGAAGAAATGAATATTGATTATTCTCACGATCTTGTTATACCGTGGCACGTGCCATCGATTATTATAATTATTGAAAAATAATAATAATAATAAATAATATAACGAAAACGGGGTTAATTCCGGAGAGTAATTCCGTGAGAACGCGCATCTGCTATATATATATATGTATTACTCGCGAATATACACACACACATACTGTCAAAGGTGTTATAGGAGTCAAATAATTCAAGATTTAAGCGAGGGTGTGTGTGTGTGTGTGTGTAGCGTGCGCGCGTATGCGAGTGAAACTTTGATTATTCTTATTGAGTCACACACACACATATATATATATATATATATATATATATATATATATATATATATATATATATATATATATATATATATATATATATATATATATATATATATATATATATATATATATATATATATATATATATATATATATATATATATATATATATATATATATATAAATGCGACTCGAGCGTGATTGACGAAACGATTGATGAGAGTTTATTGATTATATATAAATAAGAGAACGAGAGACACGAGTAAAAATGCATTATTTAAACTATGTATTACGCAAGTATCGGAGTACCTACATTATATATATATATATATATATATATATATATATATATATATATATATATATATATATACACATATACATATATACATATAAATATTATGCATATATAAATAGTTAGTTCAATTTGCAACATTAGTGTATATCGTCGCTTCGAAAATTGCCCAGTCATTACTCGCCAGAATCCAAAAAAAAAATGAAACCCAAACAATTTCAAGTTCATTCTTTTTTTAAGGAAACGATGAAGAAAAAAAACGAAACAAAAAACAAAAATAAAAATGAAAAAAAAAACCAATAAACAATGTATGAAAATATTTAAATGACCTGAGTCTTATTTTAGTTTTAAGGCTTTCACGGCTCTTTATGTAATTAGAAGAGTGCAAATGCTCTTCTAATTACATACCTGCCACAGCTTCCGGATGGAGGCCGTGTTGAGGATCAGTGTTGTGCCGACGTTTCGGAAACGTTACAGTCTGGACCATCACGGCTGAGAGGTCCGATACTGAAGCTCTCGTGTCTCAGGAATTCCTTACATAGTCATCGTTCCGGATTATTGCACCAGCCAATCGGATGTTTCAACTGATCAGCTGGTTGATTAACATACCTCGGTCTCTGTTCAGATTGTCCGGATATTTTCGGATGCCCAGGCATTCTCGGTGTTTCCTGGAAAAATAGCGGTTTGATGGGGGGAGACTCTGGGCTTTGTGGTACTGAATGGCATGACCAGTCTCCATCCAATGTTCGGCCAGAACTCATTGTGCAATGTGGCCATATTTGATATACCGTTGGCGTTGTTTCATCAGTGTACTAATCTTCCTCCCTTCTCCTATGTACACTTTACCGCATGAGCAGGGTATCTTTTACACTCCAGGTGCACTTAAGGCGTTACCCCCACTTGTAGCGCAAAAAAAGGCCTTTTTCATGAATTTTTTTAAAGAAAACTACAGAACTTTTTTAATCGATCAATATACCATCTCAAAGAACACATCTTGAAGAACTTTCAGTAATTTTTTTATTGAAAAATATTACATTGTTCAGTGGCGAATGGCCGTCAATGAAATAATGTTTTTATATACACGGTTTGCGGTGACCAACATTGCGGCGAAGTGGATCATCGGAAAAAAAAAATGCGGATGGATTTAGTCAAATATAAGTATAAACTAGTCTTTAATCGAAGGATTTTAAAAAATATTCATTTTTCACAAAATGGCGGACAGTCAAAGTTAATGGTTCGATTTTAACGAAAAAAAACGGCCGATTTTTGGCTATAAAACGGCCATTTTTTTTCGAAAAAAAAAATTGAACGATTAAAGACTACATTTTTATGTATTAAATAAGCCTGCAAAATTTCAAGAAGATCGGTTCATTAGTGTTCGAGTAATCTTGGTCACCGACTTCAGAAATGCCATTTTGAGAAAAACGCGTTTAAAGTTTCAATTTCACAACGGATTCTTCTCTTTCAACGCTCATATCTCAGTCAATTTTGTTCGGATCGACTTGAAATTTTCAGGACATATTCTCAGATAGTTATACTTCAAAAAAATGCAATAAAAAAAATCGATTTTTTCAAAATCGCAAGTGGGGGTAACCCCTTAATGGTGGTCTTTGGTTTGCTGCTGTTATTTGTGACTTCATTCTCCGTATTAGGTGCTGTCACCGTTTTCTGATCAGTTGTTTTTCTTTTTAGATGTTTGAGCTTCTTGGTATGTCACCTGGCTTGTAGCCATTGTGTCCTAAAGCTGTTCGTAGGTGTTCTAGTTCATCCTCCAGAGAGTCCGATTCGGAGATCGCTAGAGCTCTGTAGACCAGAGAGCTTATGACCGACTGTTGTTGGGAAGGGTGGTGATGGGACGATCCGTATGCGTTGGCTTCCGGTAAACTTTGTGGCCCAAGGTGCCATCGTTTTCCCGTTGAACCAGTATATCCAGAAGGGGGATTTGATTGTCCTCTTCTGTCTCCATGGTGAATTGAATATTGGGGTGCAGGGAGTTGAGAAGGGTTAAGAAATGGTCGAGGTTTTCTTCGCCGTGGCCCCAAGTGACGAAAGTGTCATCGGCATATCGAAAACAGGTGGAGAGCTTGAGGGGAACTTTTTGCAGAATTCTTTTCTCGAAGTTTTCCATTAAGATGTTGGCGAACATAGGGGAAATAGGCGAACCCATGGCTGCGCCTGAAGTTTGTTCATAAAACTGGGATTGAAATTGGAAATATGTAGAGTTTAGGCAGCGTTCTACGAGTAGTAGGTTAGGGGTAACTTTTTTGGATTTGTTAATTATGCTTAGGATTTCATGGGTCGGGACGTTTGTAAACAGAGATACAGCATCCAAACTCATAATGATGTCTTCTGGTTGTACCTTGATGAAGTGAATCTTGTTCAGGAAATCCCGGGAGCTTTGGTTGTGGGAGTTGTTGAGGCCTATGAGTTCCTGCAAGGGTTTGCAGAGAAAACGTGCCAAGTGATATGTGGTGGGGCTGCCTATGCTGCTGACAATGGGCCTTATTGGGATAATGTTTTTGTGTATTTTCGGTAGACCGTAAAGCCTGGGTGGTACGGATTCCTAAGGGCTTCGATTAGGTTCTCCGATAGGCCAGCCTTCGTCAGAAGTGTTGTGGTTTTTTTCTACACTCGATGTAGGGTCACGTGATAGTTTCTTGTACGTGTTAGTGCCCTCGAGCAGGTTGATAATTTTACTGCATTAGTCCGTTTCGTCCATGACGACAGAAGCATTCCCTTTATCAGCGGGTAGTATTGAGATGTCCTTGTTTTTCTTCAAATTGTGAAGAGATATTTTTTGTGATATTCTGCTGAGGAGGTTTTGCCTTGTGTAGGTTAGCCGTTTCCTGATGTCGCTTCTAGTATCCAGTGGGAGACGATAAATGGCAGTTTCCACCTGGCTAATGATTTCTCTGGTCGGAATGTCTGTCGGTGTGATAGCGAAATTGTGCCCTTTTGCGAGGACTGATGTTCCAGCTGCGGAGAGTGTGTGATTTCTCAGGTTTTTTACTATGTGGGTCAGAATAGGCTGTTTCGTCTGTGGATATAGTTTCCAGAATTTCTCTATTTGATTCTTGGACCTTCGGTCTGCACAGTGATGGGCTTGTTCGTGGGTAACACGGCCAATGTCTTCCCACAGATGTGGTTCCAAAGATTCAGACAGGCGTGGGTGAAGTTTAAGGTAGTACCTCCACAAAAGAGTTGAATTAAGAAATGGTTGAAATTTGACATATATGGTATTCAATACATTATCCAAACATCTGTGCAATTTGAATAAGTTTGACCACCCCAAACCTGAGATATTTACACTTAAAGTTGGCTTGGTTTACACGCAACAAATGCGTTATGATTGGCAAACAGAGCATCATTAATTTTACCGTCAAAACTAAAATTAAGAAATTGATAAAAAACGAGGATAAGCTAGAGTAAGATATCACGAATAATGTGAAAAAAAATGAGAATGATTCACCATCTAGTTTCCAAGATATAACCATGAAAAGCCCTCACAATTTTGGTGCAAAGCCTGGCAAAGCCTGGCAAAGCCTGGCAAAGCCTGGAAAAAAAACAATTGGGGCAAAGCCTGGACAGTCCCGGCAAAAAGTTTAGTGGCAATGGTAGATCAAAAACACAATATAAAATATATTTTACGGCAATAAATGATATCCATCGTATTATCTACTAGTACCGAGTCAATATTGCGTAGTTTTTAATTTTATTTATTACTATTTAAACCAATTATCAATCTTTTAAACATGAACATGGTATGTAAACTTTTGGTTGAGATTTTCGGAGAGGAACTACCTTAAGGAGTTTTTGGGAAGTTTGGTCCAAAAGCTTTTTGGTGACGGATATTCTCTCATTGACCAGACTCAGCGTGGCTTGGTGGAGGATAGTTTTGGCTCGTTTTGATGGAAAGGGGTTTTTTAATTGAAAACATTTTGGTACCACTTGATGGTCGCGGCACCTTTTTAGAAATGTTAACGAGCACAGTACGATGTGCAAAGTTTTCCTGAGTTTGGAAAAGGTGTTAACAGAACCCAAAATAGCCTCACCGTTTTCGAAACGCCGGCACAACACTGATCCTCAACACGGCCTCCATCCGGAAACCCCATACTCTTTTAATGACCTGAGTCTTGTCTGTTTACTTCCTGGGTACGTGTGGGACTGCGACCGTGCAGTGTGAAAAATGTTTTTGATTGCATGCATCCCTCACGATGACGCGTTGAGGGGTGGCAGGACGTTCGCGGATGATCGTCAATTAGATCGACAAATGCAGCAGTTTTGTTGAAAAGCGAGAAGTTGGAGAAAAGCTGACGAATTCTATTGGAAGGTAGCTTTTGTTTAAAACAGAAAGGAGTTTTCATTCTAAATGTAAATTTTCCTAGAAATTAGCCATTTTTATAGAAAAATGATGTTTTTTATTTGGAAAACGGTAATTATGGTAGAAAAAAGAATATTTATTATTTTTATTACGTATAAAATCGGATTTAAACAAGTTAAAAAGTTCACCGAACTATTTTAATGACGAATTCTAATTAACGTTTCTTAAGCTGATATTTGATAAACTTCCATTATCAATTTTCTCTCCCTTGGATGAGCAAAACGTTCGATAGTACAACTCTATTCTGTCCGCGAACTTTGATTGTCAAGTCAATGAAATCGACGAATAGTGGTTTATAATGATACAGTCGCTTGCAAAAAAGTTTTTGCACATGTCCCCCTTAATTCGCATTGGCAGAAATAATTAATTTCCAAGGAAATCCCGAGGAGATGCACGTAATAAGCAAATAATAATTCAAACAGTGGGTAACAAATACTTGTGCATTCACTATTTCTTGTCACAAAAATATTTTTTTTTACACTCATTGATCGTACGGACAGTTCCTAATTGGTTTCCCTCAACGAAAAAAGATCGCGGAATCGTTTCGAGTTAAGGGGTTATACCTAGTTGCGAAAGTCAAAAAATCACTGTTTTTAAAAGCAATATATTTTGTCAGTATAATGATATTAATAAAAAAAAATGATTTATAAATGTTCCGTGAAAATGTCAAGGTGATCGGATCGAAATTGGCAGATTTATAGGCTGTTATGGTGACGCCTATCGGAACGATCGAAGCGTCGTTCGAAACTCCCAGCGCCCTTTTCTCGAAAGTACGTTATCAAAGTCGGTGAGCAAAATATCTCAAAAACTACTACACCGATCTTTCTGAAATTTTTAAGGGGTTATATACAGTTAAAATTTTCGAAAAATCGATTTTTTTTTATTTTATTTTCGTAATGTACATATATTTAACTACACACACAGAAAGTTTCTTGTCAATCCGGCGAATATTCTCAAAGTTACACGCACATTTGTAACGACGTGTCAGAGCATAAGAAAGTACTTTTGAAACTTTAAAGGCGTTTTTCTCAAAACTGTGTTTTAAAGTCGGTGGGCAACATTTCTCGGAAACGGCTGAACCGATCAGTCTCAAATTTTAACACAATCTTTTCAAGTATATTTTTTAGGAATTAATCGAAGGTTTTTTCTCACCGATAAATATTTTCCATTTTATAAACAATTTAAGGCCTAAATTTTTGTCAAAAATCTATTATTTTGTTGAGAAGCCGCCATTTTGTCAAAAATTATTATTTTGCTTATTCCTTCGATCAATTACAAGATAATCCATTATATTAACGAAATATATATATATTTTTTTCATTTTAGATGATCCAGCCCAGAGATATCGTGCTCACCGCAAGACGCCCTTTTTTAGAGGTGCTCTCGGAGATCCATTATAGCAGCTTTCAAAATAATTATTTTTACAAATAAAAAATGTGAAAATATAGTTAAAAGTTCCCATAATATGTGTACAAATTTTTATGTTAATAGATTTAAAGGTCTTCTCAAGAAAAATTCTTGAAAAATCGATCTTTTTGGGCCTCCTGATTGTATATAAGCCCTTAAGGCGTTAGGCCACAATAACGGGTACAAAGCATGTGCGAATTTAACAATTTTTTTTCGTATGAAAAAGTGATTTATTCATAAAATTAATTACACATCTATTTAGTATGAATATCAAACTGTTAGAATTTTTTTTCGGTGTACGAAATGGTCGACTACTCGAAACTTCTCGAAACAGCTTTTTTCCAATTGCCGTGACAAATAACTTCAACAATTTTCACTCGATTTACTTCAAATTAAAAAATTATGTTCCTAATTGCATTTCGCAGAGAAGTACGTACGGAATTTCTGATTAATCGAAAACTTTTCATTTTATGAGCAGTTGATGAGCAGTTATAACGAAATTTTTCACTGAAAATTCATTTCTTAAGTTCAAATACCTACAACTTTTGAATGAAACAATATTTTTCAAATTCCGTACGTACTTCTCTAGGTATTGTAATGTAGATTGACGAGAATTTTTGTTTTTTGGTCTAGGTAAAAAATGGTGTATGCTAAATGTCACGCCGCAAAGCGCCCAAAAAACGATAACAAAAGAAAATATTAGCAGTCGGCCATTTTGTACATCGAAAAAAATATATATATACATTTTCTAACAGCTTGACATTCATTCTAAATAGATGTGTAACTAATTTTATGAGTGAATCACTTTTTCATACCAGCACTCAGAAAAAAGATTTATTATGTTTTAATAAATTGGCGCATTAGAACATAATTTCTTAGAAATTAATAAATGTTTACTCATATGGAGACAGTTTTTATGTGATTGTAACTACAGAATTTATTCGGCGTCACTGAATATGTTTTCTTACGTGCCGACTTTTCACATCAATTAAAAGCCATATTTAAATTAGAAAATTTGAATAAATATTTCCTCAAATCAAATAAATACTAATTTCCAATCACGAAAACCTCTTATTTCGCGACTATGATACTAATGCGCGCATGCGCACTTTGCCCTTCAACGCGACGGGCCCGACAGCAGGCCGCTCGTCAGATGTAGCTCACGCATACGCTTGCCATGTAGCTTCTTCCTATGCCAATGCTTTTGGCACAAGTGTCAGTGGTGCGTTTCGGAAGTGAGAAACTCGAAAGTGAGGAATGATTTGAGTGTAAGTAAGAATATAAAGTGAGAAAAAAACGATCAAGTGAAAAAATAATGACGGACGAAATGACACAATTCCTCGAAGAAAACCAGCGGGGGATTATGAAGAAACCTATTAGATGTTAAGAAAAACTCTATTTGTCGGATATAAAAGACCTATTTCTTCTAATTTATATATCCTATTAGATGTTAAGAAAAATTCTTAGTAAATCTTAAACATAAAGTTAAATAAAAAATGTTCTTAGCTGTTAATACAATCGTAGTAGGCCGACATACGAATAAGAAAACTTATTCGCCAGGAGACAAAATTCTTTGTCCTTAATAAATATTTTTTCTGAGTGAGGGTGTCTAATTTTGACCAGAACTGAAATTGCATGACATTTAAGGATTTTTAAGGCAAGGAATGGCGATTTTTCCATAACTCTTAGTATGACTTTCTCGCATAGAAGTATACTCAATGATTCTACAGTGCGACCGATTTTCTAAATTTTTATATTTTTATTTTGCTCTTCCAAACCGATGTGTGTTGTATGCCAATAAAAATTATACGGAATAAACGAAAAGTCACCAAACTGTACAATTCCATATGTGGTAAAAATGTGAGACAAACATAATTTCAAGCTTGCTGTAAAGAAATATATTTTGGGAACATCTAGAAAAATATTACATACATTTAGGAACTTTGAGTAATATAATCTAGTCGCTTTACACGAATAACAAAGAAAAACTAATATATGTTGAGATAACGCATCATTTTCTTTTACTTTCTTCTATTTTATTTTCTATCGATTCGACATTCGCTTCTCTATCGACAAGTACCACAAAGTTAGTTCATATTGAATATAGACTCAACGATAATTTCGTAGGGTATAATAATTCAGGTAGACTGGTAATCTTTCGTGACATTTCATTACTTTTTCAGGGTCGAGTGTAATTTCATGACATTTGAGATTTTTCGTGACTTTTCAGGTCGGTAGACACCCTGCATACGAAAAAAAAAATTGTTAAATTCGCACATGATTTTATTCCCGTTACTGTGGCCTAACCCCTCAAAGTTTTTTCTAGATGTAAAATTACAGTATTGGGTGGCACATAAGTGGTGAGCCAAGTGAGGAGCTATACAATATAGCTCTATAGCTCATTACTTATGTGCCAAACTAAACTCGATCGACGGATTTTTTTTACTGATGTATATTTTCGATTTGATAAACAAAAAGTGGCAATTTTTTCCCAAAAATCCACTTACTTTGAACACGCGGCATTTTTTTTTAAATTTGATCCTTCGGAAATTCTCACGATTGATCAGAGTATAATCTAATGTACCAACGAAATCTGTTTGATTTTTAATATCAGGTTGATAAAAAAGTTTTGTCGCAATAATTTCAATATAATTTATGTATTTGTATATCTTATACAAAACATTTCTAATCAACAATATATTCGCCATCGGTTTCTATGACACTCGACCATCTAGTTGGCATCTAATTTATTCCCTTTGCCCAAAACTGCGGCGGCTGGAACTCAAAGAAATTTGAAATATCCCTTCTGAGATCGTCGACGTTTTCGAAAGTTTTGTTTCTCAAATATGCCTTCAAATGTCTGAACAAATGGTAGTCAGATGGCGCGATGTCGGGAGAGTATGGTGGATGAGGAACGGTATTCCAGTGAAGCTCAGTGATTGTTTTGTGGGTTTCCTTTGCGACATGGGGTCTCGCGTTGTCGTGGAGAAGGTGCACAGTCGCGCGTCTTGGCCGTTTTTTTTCTTATAGCTTTTGCCAATTCCTGAAGATTCTCGATGTATCGTGTAGAGGAGATCGTCTTACCTACAGGGAGAAAATTGTGAAACAGCATTCCCTTTGCGTCCCAGAAACAGCACAACAAAACCTTTTGTGAGTGACGATCAGATTTCGGTTGGTGTGGCGGTTTTTCTCCGATAGGAAGCCAGTAGGCTAAACGCGTTCTGTTATCATACAAGACCCAGCTTTCATCTCCCGTCACAAGATCTTCTAAAAACTCCTTGCGATGGTGGCGAAGCAGGAGAGACTGGCAGATGGTCACGCGACAGTTCTTATTGTCGTCGGTGAGACGGTGTGGTATCCATTGAGCTAGAACCTTCCTGTATCCCAAGTTGTCTAAGTGACTGACTATTGACGGTTGGGTGCAGCCAAGTTCTCTTGCTAGCTCGTGCGTACTTGCTTCCGGTTTTTCTTTGATGCAGCGGAGTAATGCTTCATCATCGATGGTCGACGGTCGTCCGGAACGTTCCTTATCTTCAAGGCTTGTGTCTCCAGATTTAAAACGATTGAACCAACGCTGGACTGTTCGATGAGAAACTACGTTCTCGCTGAATGCATCCTGTATATTTTTAGCAGTTGTGCTTGCGTTCGTGCCGCGCCGCCACTCGTAAAAAATGATCGCTCGAAGTTGCTCCTGTGAGATCGAAGCCATTTCTGTCCACTAGAACGCGCGCTCGCCCTTTTATACCCTGTCACGCGGAAGAGTAGAAAACATTCTAGAATATTCTCGACATAGCTCGATGTCATATTGCGTCAATACGTAAAAAGACATTTTTAAAATTTTTGCGACAAAACTTTTTTATCAACCTGATATTAGATAACCTGGTTCAAAGGGCACTGCTCACCGCAGAAGACGTTTCCAAGAGGTGCTTCCCAGACAAAAGATACTTTTTCAAATACCTAATTTTCGTACAAATGTATCATCACGATATTCTGAAAAAAAAAACCAAGAATGAGGTGCTTTTTACTGTTACAACTAGGCATAACCCATCAACGAGCGCCCAAAAAAAAATATGATATTCCTCGATGATACGAACCTCGTTTTTGTTGCAGAGCATTCGTGGATTCGTTGGCTGGAGTCCGCGACCTAAAAACGCGTTTCGCCTTACCTCCATTGTCCCTGTGTATTTATATCGCAGATGACGATTGTTAAAACGAAATAAATAAATTCCAACATGATTTAATTAATTTTATAGCCTTTTATTGAGTTTATCATAATGTTTCCAATCGATACAATGATATCCTGTTGTATACTTCCGTACTTCGGATCGCGTCGTCGTCTCTCTCTCTCTCTCTCTCTTTCTTTCTCTTCCCACATCTTTCGTGCCTTTCCCTCCAACATCGACAACCAACGTCCCTCTCAATTTTCTCTCATCGAGTGATCCTTAAAAAATGAAAAGAAAAATCAGCGCGGAAAGTTCGTCGTTCATTTTAACATCCTACTCCGGATTCGTCGGAGCTGTTGATTTCGAGGTTGGACGAAAGGACTCTTGGGCAAATTCGAAGTCGAGAAGAAACGAAGAAAAAAGGATTGTCGAGAACTCGATTTTTCTGTCATTTTTTTTCTAACCCGGTCTCGGAAAGAATTCCATTAAAATGTGAATTTTGTTTTTTCAATCAACGAATTCCTAAATCTCAAACGTTAATTTTCTTCCTCATCCTCATCCGTTCTTCCTTGCTTTTCCTTCGTTTCTCTCCTATCTCTCTCTCTCTGCTGATCCGGCGCATTTATTTAAACGTTAGATAGGGCCTAAGGGACACCGAGGAGGGATACCGCTTACAGCGATACAACTACCTGGCGAACTTTGTCTTCGTATACTAGCTGTGCCAAATGCACTTGTACTGGTCGCCATGGGCGGACCACTCGGCCGCGGAAGAAAAAAAATTCGCCGTTTTCCTTCGCCTGGATCTTCGCCGAGTCATCCGCCTGCGACGTGTTTGTTTTTTTTTTATTTTCTCTTCAATTTTTATTATTTATTTTACTTTGTTTCCTTTTTCATCATTTATTTTATTAACAACAGTGTTAACCGCCTCGTCGTCGTCGTCGTCATCGTCCTCGTCGTTTTTCTCTTTCTTTTTTACACAATAAAATGGTTATCTCCTACTGCCTAATTATTATATCGTCGTGTGTCAATCAGGCGCAATTGTTCTGCTCGCTGTTATTTTTTCCCTCTTTCCTTCTCCCCGCTCTCTCGTCCCGCCATTTTTTTCTCTCTCTGAAAAAAATGAGAGAAGAACCCTCGGAGGAAGAAAAAACAATCGTAGGCCCGAGTATGTTTTTCTCCACGATGTTAAAGTTTGCATCGTTGAGATGCAACGAAAAGTCTTTATTTTTTAATTGATCTCTTTATTTTCTCCATCAAATATCTTATCCTACAAATTTAGGCTGCAGATTTCTGACAATGATAAAAAAAAAGTTTCGCGTGTTCTTCGTAGCTCAAGTTTGCCAAAAACAAAAGATTGGGTTACGAAGCTTTCGTTGCGTTCCAACGATGCAAACTTCGATGCCGTTTTTCTTGTTTCGTTCACACCCTCCGCGCCGTGTACGCGACAATAGCAATTACGATGATGATGATAATAATAATAATACAATTGTAAAAATGTAATAATCACGTTAATAATAATGGCAATAATAGTAATATAATCAATAGTTTGATAATAGCAACGCTGTTTATAGTGATGTCTTTAGCCATTACGTCTGCTTGAAGACTTTAAATATATATATTTATATATATATATATGTTTGTGTGTGTATACATATATATATATAAGTGTGTGTGTGTGGGTGTATATATTTATAAATTATGAATATATATATATATAGATATATACATACATACATATGCATATACATATATACACACACACCTTTTATATGTATAGCTACAATATATTTTCATGTTGAAAAATCGTATACATCAGTGTTGTGTCGCAGGACCATTGCTTCGTTTCCCTCATTTTAATATTATTATACTTTTGTTTCTCTCTCTCTCTCTGCTCTCCGTTTTGCGAAGTTGACGTTTACAGCGTCGGAATGCAACGAAAATTAATTTCTTTTCACTTCCCAAATTTCCTTTGGCAGATTTGAGCTACAAAAATCATGCGAATGTTTTTTAGGATTTCCATTCAGCGATCTGCAACCTAAATTTGCAAAATATGATTTTGAACAATAACGAAAGTGAGAAATGAAAAAGATATTTCGTTACGTTCCAACGATGCAAGCTTCAAGCCCATTCTGTTTTCTCAATCGTTTCTTTCTCTCTTCTTTGTGAAATTTATTTATTCCTCCGGGTCCTCATCCTCGTCCTATCGGCATCTCGAAATATATGTATATATTAGGGTGGTTAAAAAAAAGATTTTTTTTCTTAACGGAAAATTGAAGTATGTTGAGAAAAAGAAAGTTTCGCAAAATTTGAGGGATCCAAACAATTTTTTAGTTGGTGCTCAAACGCGTTTTTCATGTTTTTTTTTTTTCATGATTATCGATGTTAAATTTTTTTTATCGCGATGCAGAAAATGTTAGTGCGTGATCCAATGTGAGTCTTGATTTAATTTTTTCTGTAACAATACACAATTTTTATTTAAATATTTTTTTTACCATAAACAATTCGTATTTGCAGATTAAGATCCAATATATGTAATTCGGTTGTGAAAATAATATCAACCACTTGATGAACAAGAACACGGTGTTTGCGTCACTGAACGTCTAACAAGTATGCGTGTTTTTTTTGGAGTAATATGTTGTTTTGGAGTAAGAAAACAAAGTCATACGGATTCGAGAGTTACAAACCGCGGCGCTGTTGACGCTACTGCACCTTTGTTTCTCCGACTGTCCGTGAGTTCTTTTCGCGATTCATTTGACTGTTTCCAGTAGTTGCTGTATTGAGGTACGTCACAGTACACGTAAAAATAAAAATGTAAAAAATGATCGCGGGTTTGGACGGTAGTGTAAGTGCCGAAATTTATCTGATTGGGTCGGAAATCGAAGAATTTGTGGAGCGAAAATTACCCACGAATAGAGAAGCATTGAGTCTATTCTTTCACCATCATAATACTCTTAAATTTTCTGTTCGAGAGAGTACACAAAACGTTATTGACAAAATAACTAATATATGGAGCGAAACCGGAATAGGAATTTCTCAACCCTGCATCAATTTCAAAAGGTTACAAAAATTACGGTTGGAGTGGGCAGCATTGAAAAAAAATTATTTACGGAAAAATCGAACTCAATCGTTCAACGAAAATCTCTTTCAACATAAGTTGGATAAATTATTTGAATTATATTATGTCTATTTGCGAGGAAAAAAATTGACAAAAAATCGAAAAAAAGAAATTAAAAGTCGTTTGAGCACTGCCTAAAAAAATGTTTAGACTTCTCAAATTTTGTATGCATTACTTTTTCATAACGTAGTAACATTTTCCGTTGAGTACCGCGAAAACGAAAATTAATTTCTTTTTTTTGAACCACCCTAATTTGTATATATGGGTCATTCCATGTCAAATCGACAAATTTTTTACCTGACCTCCTTTGATTTCGCTGAAAATTTTCTATCTTTTTCTACCCCCCGAAAGTTATTTTTCAGAATTTTTTCAAATTTTTTTTCCCGACTCAAAAAAAGTTATGAATTTTTGAAAAAAACCGCTCTTTTATTTTTAAATTGCCAGAACTTTTTCAAAAATTGACCGTTTGGGAACTTTTTTTTTCAAAATTTTTGTTTTTAAATGTAGTTTTCGAAAAAAAATATGAAAAAATTTTCAGAATCCCAGATATATGAAATATTTTAGTTTTTTTGAAAAAACCGTAATTTTCTCAAAGTCCGACCGTTTTTTTTTTTTTTTATTTTGCTCTAAAAATACTTCAACTAATTCTGCAATGATCCCCGTTAATCAAAAGATGTGACGACAATCGCTTCTAATTTTTTTTCTTGATTATAAAAAAATTTTTGTTGAATTTTTGCTGATTTTATATAACTTTGTTATGAAATTTTTTTTATTTCCTCGTGAAACCTCAAAAGTTGAAAAATAAAATTTTATTGGAGAATTTCAAGTGATTATCGTCCAAGAAATTGTTATTTTTAAAAAAAAAATAATTTTTTTCTCTCATTGACGTTATTTTGTCATGTTTCAGTACCAAAATGACGTTAAGTTGTCATATTTCAGTACCAAAAAAAAACGTCCATAAGAGTAAAAAAATAACGTCAATGAGAGAAAAAAATTATTTTTTTTTTTAAATAACAATTTCTTGGACGATAATCACTTGAAATTCTCCAATAAAATTTTATTTTTTAACTTTTGAGGTTTCACGAGGAAATAAAAAAAATTTCATAACAAAGTTATATAAAATCAGCAAAAATTCAACAAAAATTTTTTTATAATCAGGAAAAAAAATTAGAAGCGATTGTCGTCACATCTTTTGATTAACGGGGATCATTGCAGAATTAGTTGAAGTATTTTTAGAGCAAAATAAAAAAAAAAAAAAACGGTCGGACTTTGAGAAAATTACGGTTTTTTCAAAAAAACTAAAATATTTCATATATCTGGGATTCTGAAAATTTTTTCATATTTTTTTTCGAAAACTACATTTAAAAACAAAAATTTTGAAAAAAAAAAGTTCCCAAACGGTCAATTTTTGAAAAAGTTCTGGCAATTTAAAAATAAAAGAGCGGTTTTTTTCAAAAATTCATAACTTTTTTTGAGTCGGGAAAAAAAATTTGAAAAAATTCTGAAAAATAACTTTCGGGGGGTAGAAAAAGATAGAAAATTTTCAGCGAAATCAAAGGGGGTCAGGTAAAAAATTTATCGATTTGACATGGAATGACCCATATATACATATATATATATATAATCCGTTTCTCACGGATCCACAAATCATTCTACGCGTTGTCCTGGCCGAGAGGGACCCTGGCGAAAAAGGCGCGACAGTTGCACGAGAAGCGTCAAACGAAACCACGTTCTGTGCGAGCGAGATTTTTTTTTTGGCTCTTTCGTTGATTGAAACGCGGGCTCGTGTGCCAAGTTGGATTTTTCCGTTCGGATAATGAATATAATTGAGAAAAATCACGTTTTATCGTACATTCCGAGGTTGAGTAATGTCGGCATAAATTTCGAGCGAATACAAGCAAAATTCTCATTTCCGTTTTCTCGAAGCGCGATACGTTATTCTTTTCTCACAAACGTCAAAAAAAAAAAAATGTGTAAAAAATCGATTGTAGAATTATTGTTCGACCGAGCGATAAATATCCGCAGCGTAAGTACCAAAGTACACCGCGTTATTCCAGCAGTGGAGAATATTTGGTCGAGAGCTTTTCTTTTTTCATCGCGGATAAAATGTCGCGTCGTTGGAAAAATTCGCTTTTTTTTTCTCGTAGCTTCGTTAGTTGATTCTCTCGCTGTCGGAACTCTTCGTATACAAACGCACACACACACGCGCGTGTACGGGACACCTGCCTCTCTCTCTCTCTCTCTCTTATGTGCAAAGTACGTAACGTTTCGTTAATTTAAATATCGATCTTTTTTTCTTCATAGTTCGTATAGCTCGCCCCCCGGTGAAGGGCGAGCCTCGGTGATCACAGATTGTAAATTGGTGATCGGTACAGATTGGTGGAAATTTTTCGATTTTTTTTTGTTTTTCGTGGATCCGTATCGGTTTCTCGTTTTCGTTATTTAAAAAAAAATTGTCCGCCTCTTTATTACATTTTTAGTGTAACGCTTATTCCGCCATCTTCTTTAAGGATTTCAAGGCGACAGCTCCTGAAAGAAAACATCAACGGTCGCGTATTGCTTTTTGCATCCTCCCTTTCGTTTGCAGTTTTTTTTTTTGTTTGTTTCTTTCCAAAGGCGGACCTTGGCGTCGAGGCGGCCGATTCGACCAGCACACACGCGCACATTTATAAATATATACACACACATACACGTACGCACACGAATACAGAGGCATACGTACACAACTGAACAAACACGTGAACACAAATGATCGAGTGTGGAAACTACCGAAAAAAATTAACGGAAAACACACACATTTTTAATGATACTGAAGTTTGCGTCGTTGAAATGCAACGAAAATTATTTCTTTTTATTTTTTCATTTTTCTGCTGTGAAAATCACTGAAACGTTTTTACGCATTGTTATTACGAAATTTGCGACCTCAATTTGCAAAAGAGCAGGCTTTAGAAAAGCGTAAAAATAATGAAATGAAAGATTGACAAAAAATCGTTGCGTTTCAACGATGCAAACTTCAACGTCATCACACATTTTCAGAGAGAAAAAATAACAAAAGAATATTACTCAGCAGTGCGACTAAAGTGAATTTTTCGTAAACGATAATGATAATAATAACGCTAATGACGATAATAACGATAATCCGAGGATGTACGATGGTCGAGCGCGGTGGCCAAATAAAATTGTCCGAACAAACGGGATGAACGAGGGTGCACGAAGTTTCGTGTAATTTTCGTGCTTATCGTCGACTCGTCAGCATTCAAAAGTGACGTGGATCGTGTTTTGCCGTCGAGATGCAAGCGCGGCGATCCGGTTATTACGAGTCATGCATGTGTATGTCCTTTTGTGCATGTACAACTTTTCAACGTATTGATACGACTGGTGCGACCCTCGCGGCAACGAGTCGAAGTCACGTCGTTTTGCGAATCGCTCGCGGTGATATAATTCGGGTATCGTAATAAGGTGAAACACGTGTGGTCGTTGACGAACGACTATGGGACTTAAAAACAAACGAACAAAAAGTTATGCATAAAGACGAAACCCCTTTCGTATCATTTTTTTCGGGTGTAATTGAAATATTTTATCCGTGAGGGCTTTCTGCCTAATTCTATATAGATATACATACATCCATTTGAATATATATATATATATATATATATATATATATATATATATATATATATATATATATATATATATATAGTACGGGTCAAAAGTTTTCGATCGATTTGGATATATCTGAATTTTTCATCACTTTGGACGATTGCAAAATTATAGTAATAATATAATCCATTTTATTTCATATCTTACGAAGATCGTATATAGCTCTATAAAATTAATTATATTAGAATAATATAATTGTGCTATTATTCAAAGTGGGCAAAAACTTTTGACCGGTACTGTATATATATATATATATATATATATATATATATATATATATATATATATATATATATATGAGGTATTCGACGTGAATCCGGTGGACTTTTTCCCTAACCCCCGCCAATTCGATTTTTTTTTAATTTGATTCCATTGACTCTAAAAGACACCCACAATTTTTTTACATTTTTTGTAACAGCTCTAAGAAAAAAAAAACAAATTCTTCGAAAAAAACGCCCCGATTTAAAAATCTGAAAAAATTCCCAGAAATGCGTGGTTATATGTAAAAATGTTCAAGCTATCACCCTCAGTCGAAGTATGATTTTTTCTGTGCTTTCTGAGCGATTAACGTTAAAAAAATCCGAAGATTCAAGAACCGCTCACTTCGGGCGGATACTTAAATATTTTGATACCCACAATTAATTTTTTCGACCATTTTTGAATAACCAAATCACAATCATGGACCTTGAAGAGTTAGCAGTCAATTTTTCGGATTTTTTTTAACGTTAATCGCTCAGGAAGCAGAGAAACAATCATACTTCCACTGCGGGTGATAGCTTGAACATTTTTACATATAATCACGCATTTTTGGGATTTTTTTCACATTTTTAAATCGAGGCGTTTTTTTCGGAGAATTTTTTTTTTGTTTTGACTAAGGGTTGTTTCGAAAAATGTAAAAAAAAACTCTTAAAAAACTTAAAAACTCTTAAAAAATTTTATTGAAAATTTTGAAACATTCAAAACTTCCATAGCCGAATTATTTTGATGGTGTTCAGATTTTCGGAGTTTTGGTCTTTCGTGTAAAATTCTTTCGGAGTTTTGATCTTTCGGGATAGTATTCTTTCGGAATTTTGAGCGTTCTTATCATTCAAAGTTCGGAATTTCAACCCGGCCCCGAGTTGGAATATATATATATATATATATATATATATATATATATATATATATATATATATATATATATATATATAGGGAGAAGTCGACATTCCCAACAAACCCTCGCGGTAAGAGACGAAATAAAAAAACTAAAAATATTTCACCGGCAGGACAATAAATGCAACATACAAAAGTGTCAGGCCAACAATGATTGCCCTGCCAACAGAGTATCGTCAATTTTACCACGCTCGAGTAAATATATGTATACAAAATTGCTCCAAAAAAAGGCTCCAATGAGCCAAAATTTAATAACACGAAGGGCCGTCTTTATGCATAAACACAAAAAAAAATAAACTTGTTAAAAACGAAAGAATCTTGGAAAGAAAACGAGGTGCGGTGTTTGGAGACATTGGACGCTCAGAAACTAAACGACACTGACATACGAGTCGCGCTCGAGTGAAAAAGCATTTGATATTCGCTCGAATGATCTCTAGCGATCGATAATCACACAGTGAGCAAAGGTCGATTATTTTTGTCCAAACCTCTGAATCGTGCGATTTTTTTGTTCAATTTACGAGTCGAAAATAATTTCGCATTTACAATCATACCAAATGATTTTTGCATTCGAGTCTCGAAATAATAGAAGCGTTCGCCGTAGCAAAGACAATAAAAAATATATATATCTGCCTCAATTTCGGATATCCGTGATTTGTATGATTTTTTTTTCGGTTGATGCGTGTGTGCGTCGTAATTGCGTTATCTCGCTCTCGTCTCTCTCTCTCTCTCTCTCTTTCACTCTCTCTCTCACTCTGTTTCTCTCTCTCGCTCGCTCGCACACGAAATTATCGTTTTACGTTCCCTCGTCATACCTTCACACGACTGCGGATCGTTTCATTCGCGCAACAAAATTACATTGTCAGAAGGAGCGTGACTTTCTAGATTCGCGATCGTTTTTCGTTAGTTTCTCGGTCGGAATCGGAATCGGCTGAATCGTGGAGCGGTGGAAATTCGGGAACAGCCTCGCGTTGCTGCATCCATCCTGGCCCCCCAGCCAATGCCTTGCCCTGCGTCAATTTCGTTCATGTCAAACAATTTTGCCCAAATTTATTTCTTCGTCAATGTATGAACAATGAATGATGATGATGACAACAATGAAGTGGAGACACGAAATCTTTTGCACGTGTGAAAAACAATCGAAATGGAACCGAGCAATGTTTACGAAACAAATTTGCATCGCGATGCGAACGGAGACGAAAAAAGAAAAAACCGGATGTATATCGCGAATTTTCTTTTTTATCTTCTCTCTTTTTATAAAGTGACTCAATTACAGGCTCAGTTGCGAAATTCGTGGGACGAGTGATGGAATAATAATGATAATGAATAATAATAAATAAATGAAATAACGCACACACGTGGACTACCGCCTTTGCACCAGGGACGTATGCTTGATTCTACATGCAGCCATACATGCGAGATCCGTAGGTTTTTTTTTTCGAAATAATTAAAATACGTCGTTTTGATATCGTTGGGAAACTTCCCGAATGCGATTAATTGAATTCCTGAACTTTGTTAATTAGCTGCCTTGCTCCATTCTCTCTCTCTCTCTCTCTCTCTCTCTCTCTCTCTCTCTCTCTCTCTCTCCCTCTCTCTCTCCCCTCCCTCTCTCTCACACATACACTCCTTCAAAAAAAATGATATCAATTCTTAAATCTGTTGCTTCAATCAATGATCAAAGCCAACCATGTAATTCGTAATTTTCGAATTTCGCTTGACTGAATGGTGACGTTGTGATTATTCGTTCGGCGTTCGCGTTGCTACGAATTATTTGAACTATCGAATTTTTTTATCGAATTCTGGGAAATTTTTAATTGTCGGAACTTTCAAATTATTGGAATTTTCTAATTATTGAAACTTTTGAATTGTTGGACATTTTCAAATATTGTTATTTTGAATTATTAATAATTTCGAATTATTGAAAATTTTGAATTATTGAAACTTTCGAATAATTGGAACTTTTGAATTATTGGGAATTTCGAATGATTGAAAATTTCGTATTATTGAAACTTTTGAATTGTTGGAAGTTGTGAATTAATGGACTTTTCGTATTATTGGAACTTTTGCAGTATTGGAAACTTTAAAATATTGGAAAATTCTAATGATTGAAACTTTTGAATTATTGGACTTTTTGTATTATTGGAACTTTTGAATTATTGAAAACTTCAAATTATTGGAAATTTCTAATTATTAAAACTTTTGAATTGTTGGACATTTTTAAATATTGCTATTTTTAATTATTAATAATTTCGAATTATTGAAATTTGCGAATAATTGGAACTTTTGAATGATTGAAACTTTCGAATAATTCGAACTTTTGAATTATTGGCACTTTTGAATGATTGGACATTTCGAATTATTGGAAGTATTGAATTATAAGAACTTCCCTACAATTGCTTTGCATAGTTTTCCAGCCTTCCATTCGCACCGGAAAACTGCAGAATCCCAACAACTTACGAATTTGTGTAAACTCAAAAATCCCAATAATCACAATAAAAATAGAAAACCCAAAAAACTATTGAAAATTTGGACAAGTTACAGACATGATATCCACGTACATGATCATTTCCATTCGCCCTTAATTCGAGCATCCCGCAAACTGACCACATAAAAAAGACGATCTCTCTTCCTTCAAGTACCCAAATTCCGCAAAAAAATTCTTCCACAACCGTAACAAAAACTCATCCAACATTTTTCTCTGACAACAAAAACCTCCTCGGAATATCGCGGATCTACCTTACCTCCGCCTCTCTCTACCCTGCAATCGAGCAAGTCCGTTAAGAGGGGAGATACATTCAGGCAAGAATTTTTTTTTGCTGATTTTCATGAATTTTTTTTACAGGAAAGATTTCTTCTCCATTTTTGAGACTTACAGTTAGGGTATGTTTTATTATTACTTTTAGCTGTTACATGGTATAATAATAATAATAATAATAATCGAGTTTTACAAGTTTTTTTCCAAAAATAGCTGTTCTTTTTTTTTTTAAATAGCAGGCATTTTTTAATATTTATTATTCTTAAAAAATGGCGGAGGTATGGCACTGTCTTCAAAATTGCATTTTCAAAATTGGCGTGACGTGTGGCCAAAAAACTAATCGACCGATTCTGATGAAATTTGGTATAGATCTTCCCAACCTGATAGTCTATATCACGACCCTAAATGTTATCGAAAATTAAAAAAAATAGTATTTGTTATTCCGAAATGTAGTAATTTTTTTCGGAAAATTCCGTCTTTTTGTTTCAAAGCGTACCATTCCATCGATTTTCAACATTACCCACTTTTTCTTAGTTCATATTCTGCGTACGACTGTTAATGAAAGAAAAATCGTCATGGTTTTTTTTTCAGATTAATCCCGCCGACGCTACGTGTCCCGGCGTCTGACGTATAGAAGACAAATACCTCCGTCATGTATAAAAATTAATTTAAAAAAATACCTCGTAACAGCCAAAACTAGAAAAAAAACCTACCCTGAGTCTCAAGAATGGAGAAGAAATCTTTCCTTTAAAAAAAATCATGAAAATCAGAAATCTTTTTCTCGCCTTAAGAACCAAAAAAAATCGCGCTTCAACAACACCAATAGTACGATCATACCGCGTTTCGCTCAACTTTAATTACTACCGACGACGTGACACCGAAAGGTGAAAAACTCAAAAAAAAAAAGGAAAAAAAAGGCGCCGTGCTACAATTGGTCTACGAGATTTCTTCCAATGACAAACACGTTAACCGAGAAGGAACGAGGATGAATGACGAAGAGAGAGTAACAATGGTAGGGCTCACAGTATAGGAGAGGATGGAGGGAGATTTTTTTTTCTTCTGAATAACGACGAGAAGCACGAAAAACAAACGTACGAAAAAAAAATCTATATATGTATATGAATATACGTAATATAATAATTGCGAGGCTCGCGATGTATTATTATTGCACTAACGACTCCGTAATAATCGAAGATATTGCAACGAGATTAAACGCGAATGTATTTTTCCGCGCTATATATATATATATATATATATATATATATATATATCCGTAATAATAATGTATGATCGATTTAAATTGAATTGTGCTTGTTGGATCTTTTCCAAATTCTTGATTAGAGGAGATATCCATGCACAATCGCAGCCTTCGGGTCACCCCTTGTGTTGTGTGTGTTAACGACGATACGGAAGTCGCTCGTCACGTCACTGTAAAACAATATACAGACACGAGACCGATCATTATCAGTCGATTCCTTTTTTTTCTTCTATTCCATTTTTATGCTTTATTTTTCTTTGACTATGTCTCTCTCTCTCTCTCTCCCTCTCTCTCTCTCTCTATCGATACAATTTAACGAAACCGGACACACCACAAGGCTCCCGATTCGTCGATTCGTCGCGCGACAAAAAATAAATAAAACGAATTTCATCGAGCGCTCTTAGCGGAAGAAAAGAAAATTGCCTTTTTTCAATACGTTGACGAGATGCGAGATGGACCGAGAGCGATGAAGATCGAATGAATCGTCGAACGAACCCAACTTTTCGTCGGTTACAAAATATTTTTATCTTTCTCTGCGGTTAATAAATTAAACGGCAAATTTGCAAGAATAATACAAATATTTTTGATGCCTTAAAAATGGGAGAAGTTTTTACTATTCGTAAAAATATCGTCCGAGGTTAATTTATTATTTTACGTTGATTTATTGTTCATAGTATTTATTTAGCCATTCTCGCCTCTCGGGCTTAACATTGATTTATTGTAATTGATTTATTGTAATTATTGTTTATTTATTGTAATTTATTTATTGTAATAATTGGAATTATTGTTGTTAATATTATAATTATTATTATTATTTTCTCCTGACGAGTCCTGGCATTATTATTGTTGTTGTTATTTCATTATTATTACTTTTCTATTACATTTAAATTATTAATAATTATTATTGTTATTACGTTTTTATTAAATTTCAATAATTTAATTTTACTATTTATTATTATAATAATTATTGTTGTTGTTATACATTATCATTCATATTATTGTTATTATTTTCTATTTACACGTTTTGGCATTATTATTATTTTCTACTAACAAGTCTTGGAATTACTAATATTATTTTATTATTTGTATTACTTTTTTTATTATTTTCATTATTATTAGTGCTGCGACTATTATTAATGTACTTATTATTATTATTTTTCTTAACCTCTCGTAATATCCAAAAAGACAAGTGTTAATTTTTTCAATGATTCAATATTGTTATCTAATAATATTAAATAACATCAAAATAAACAAAATTGTTATATCATAATAAACATATCTTCAAATTTCTTCGTCGGGTACCTCAAAAAAAAGGTTGAGAAAAATTCCCACTAGCTTCTAATAACCACCAAAATGTATTCGAGTCGCGATAATTTTTATTTGTTTCAAAGCGTTCGTTCGACGGTCCATTCGACTCGGCAATCGGCAATTCGGTTTATACCCGGTGCTCGATAACGGGGAGGAAAAAAGCAACAAATAAATCATGGAAAGAAAGAACGATGACAATGAACGCTATACCGATGATACAGGTGCCGTAAGGTGTGCTCGAAATGTGCGAACGATTGATAGTTAAGCGCAGGGTTAACCGCAAATTCCAAACGAAAAATGAACAACGAAGAGACGAGAAAAAATTAAACCCGTTAGTAGCAGAATTGAGATGAAAGTTTGCGTTGAGATTTTACGTTGTTTCAACTGTATTTTTGGTTATCGTCGGGGATGAAGAGCGGAAATATTTCGGGGCTTGAGCTCAGAGGAGGGGGAGGGAAATGAGGCGAAACGTCAAACGAAAAGCAGATCGATCTGAAGGGCGGCGAAGAATGAAAGGTTGCGATGAGGTGCTTGAGGTTGAGCTTTAGTTTGGTTTGAGCCAATTTTGACCGAAATGAAAAATGTCTCTCTTAGGAACAAACAAACAAAACCCAAGAAAAAGTAGTCGATTTTTTTTTTCACGTCGAAAAGTTACAGAACTTCGCGAGTGTTGAAAAAAATAAGCTCCATTGTGCTTTTTTTTCTCATTCCGTACTACGATTTCTAATCACCAGATGGAAGGAGAGGCGAAGAGAGAAAAAGCTCCCAGAAGAAAAGGAGACGCTTCAAGGAAGTAAAAAGCTTCACGAAAGAGAAGCGAAGAGAGAAAAAGCTCCCGGAAGAAAAGGAGAAGCTTCGAGGGAAAGGGAGAGGAACTAAAAAGCTTCGGAGAGAGAAAAAGCTCCCAGATGGTAAGGAGAAGCTTCGAGGGAGAGGAGAGAAAAAGCTTCAAGTTGAGGAGAAGCTTCGAAGGGGAGAGGAGAGAAAAGCTCCGAGGCGAAAAAAAAGCTTCGAGAGGAAAGAACGAGCAGGTAAAAAAAAGGCCAAACACCAGTGACTCCGGGAGTTCAATGCATACTAAGCAACCATTTGGCGAATACACGGCCGGAGTAATGTATGGTAGCTTCGAGGTTGGCGAGTCCCCGTACTCATTTCGAACCGCGCTCACCGCCTCTGCGTCCTCGCCATCCTCCTCATCCTCCTCGCACTGGGCAAGCCCATCTTTACGAGCCTCGGCAACAACAGAGCGCCGGTATATATATATTCACGTGGAAACACCCCGAAACAGTGGATAACGCACGAGACACACACACACACACACGCAAACGCATGCACATATGAATACAGATATACATATGCATACCAAGAGAAAAGCCGATTTTTAAGTCATAGGACCGTCCCCATACCCAGCTCCCATACTCAACATTACGTAAGCCCCAGTGTCCTCGAAATTCCCTTAGGATGAAAGTAATTTCAAGGACCGTCGTAGCATCATCAAAGATTCGTTTGCAAAAAAATTTAAGACCCGTTTTCAGAACAGATGAGCTGATAGCCGACATTACGTAGATGCAATGGCTTCAAAATATCCTTTCCCTATATATATATATATATATATATATATATATATATATATATATATATATATATATATATATATATATATATATATATATATATATATATATATATATATATATATATATATATATATATATATATATATATATATATATATATATATATATATATATATATATATATATATATATATATATATATATATATATATATATATGAGGCATTCCATACCATTTCGAATGGTCAAAAAGTTATCCGCTCTAAAAAAAATTGAAATTTTGTCAAATTATTCAATTATATGAAAAAAAAAGTGTACATTTTTTCAAAATTTTTGGATCGCATTTTCTCAAGTTTTTCAAAACTTCAAAAAATTTTCAAAATACCGTTATATCTCGTGAGCATTTAATTTAACAGAAAAAGGTTTAAGACAAAAAAGTTGCATTTTTATTTTTTATAATTTTATAAATTTTTATAATTTTTTTTATAAATTTTGAAAAAATCTTTAAAATTTATAAAAAAATATATATGTATATCATAATAATAAAACAAAGCACAGCTTTGGAACAACGAATCGAGCCATTCTGAAAAAATAGGTGTTACTGTGCACACTTCAGAGTATTTTCTGGAATTTTTTGAGAAAAATCGAGTGACATACCGACCGAAAAAAAATATTTTTGTATAATTTTGGTGAAAATGGGCATTTTTCAAACTCGAAAAATTCAAAACAAAATTTGTTCACAAAGTTCATGTAAAAATGCAACTTTTTTGTCTTAAACATTTTTCTGATAAATCAAATGCTCACGACATATAACGGTATTTTGAAAATTTTGAAATTTAAAAAAAGTCGAGCGAATGCGATCCAAAAATTTTGAAAAAATTTACACTTTTTTTTCATATAATTAAATAATTTGACAAAATTTCAATTTTTTTTAGAGTGGTCAACTTTTTAACCGTTCGAAATGGTATGGAACGCCTCATATATATATATATATAGCCACACAAATCGCACTATATCCAGACATATACACCCTTAATCCCTTCCCGTAACTCGCAACCGGTTCTATCTCCTCCTCCACCTCCGCCCTCCCCCGCATCTTCGGTCCAGTTATACCCGACGCTAGCTGGTGCGGTAAAGTGTTGATCGCGCGAGGTTGGCCGGCACGATAGTACAACGAGAAAAGCAAGGCAAGCTCTAAGCGCTCGCCAGGCCGCGGCAACGAGGAAAAAACGGAGACAACGAAAAAAGGGAACAAAAAACAAACCGAAAAAAAAAACAAAATACGAGAGAGGAAAGAAGAAAACGAAGAAAAATGGAAAGAAATCCCGTGTGACGGGAGGCACATGCGCGTACGAAGAGCTTTGGCTGGGGAGAAACGTCGCGAGAGAAAAACAGACGCAAAAAAGCGAATAAAATACTTTTTTTTTTCAAACTCACTATGTGTGCATAGATACAGAGGTTTTTGAATATTTTCACATGTTATGAAACATTTTGAAGGTTTTCCGAATGTAGAGTCGTTTTTTTGTACTTTTTTCTCGTTTTTGTTTTTCTTTTGTTTTTTAGAGCGAAGACGAAAAAGCGAGAGGTATTTTAATACTGAAAAGTTTTTAAAGTTATAATAGATAACGTTTGAGTACTTGTAAATAAATTTAAGTAACAATAACAAAAATGTTGAATGATAAAAGTTCGTGATACTTTTATTTATTTAGAGACAATACGGAAAAAGCAAAAAGATACGAAAAAATGACTATATATATATATATATATATATATATATATATATATATATATATATATATATATATATATATATATATATATAGGTAAATATGTAAATAAGAGGTAACACGAAAAAAAATATTTCAATACTTGAAACATATTTTCAGTAACAATAAATAGAACGTCATGGAATAAAAGTTTTTGATACCTTTCCTCGTTTTTATTTTCTACAGAGACAACACGGAAAAAAGCGGGGAAGCTATAAATATCCATGTATAGTAATTGTCTAATCCTTTTTCTCTCGCTTTTTCCGTTTTTCTCTATAGAAAAAAAAGTATTCAAAAACGATCACTTACAATTTCATTTATTATTAAAAATAATAAACGAAAAAACATTAATAAATGAAATACCGACTATCTGCATATATGCGATTTTTTATTTATTTTATATTTATTTATTTATTAAATATTATTTATATAATATTTTATATTTTTTTTATTTATATTTATTTTTTATTACAGAGACAACACGGAAAAAGCGGGGAAGCTATGAATTTCCATGTATAGTAATTATCTAATCCTTTTTTCTCTCGCTTTTTCCGTGTTTTCACTATACGAAAAAAAAGTATTCGAAAACGCTTACTCAAAATTTCATTTATTATTAAAAATAATAAACTAAGAAACAATAATAAATAAAATAATGATTATCTGCATATATATTTATATGCGATTTTTTAAAACTTTTCTCGCTTCTTTTCTTTATAGAAAACAAAAAGCCCATAACGAAGTTAAAACAAATAACGACATATATACATGTATAGTTCTGTTGTAGATACTTTTTTCGCCCTTTTCCTCCGTCCTATGCAGATTGACATTCACATTTATTCGATCGGGGGGCTCTCGCGAGCCAAAAAGCTTCGTCGTTGAGTAAAAGCCAAAGCGAAAGAAAGAGCTGAAGAAAAGAAAAAACGTGCACGACGCCGTACAGCGAGTCTCAAAGCACCAGTCGATGCGACAACGTTCAAACTCTCTGGATTAGAGGCGTGAAAGGCACAATGGGGCGCGATGTCGAATCGAGATGGTGATAATGAGGGGTCTGTCGTTTTTCGTCGTCGTCGTCGACTAACCTGGTGCATAGGATCGTAGCCCATCGAGCCGTCGTTGTAGGGCTGCGAGCCGTAATCGCTGCCGTTTATGCCCATCCCGTAACCGGCCATGTCCTGGGGACCGCCAGGTGGCGCTGGCGACATCATCGGCGTCGGTGTTCCCTGGCTCGCGCCGCCCATGCTGTACGGCGAGGCACCTGCAAAAGCTGCTGTAGAAACGATCGCGGTGCATACAAAGATCGAGGGACAGATCATCCCTTTGACCCAAACCCTTGCTCTTTCTGATTGTTTTTCTTTTTTTGCTTTTTTTTCTGCGTTTTTTTTTTCAAGCTCCTGATTTTTTTGAGGACTTCTCGGGACGGAGCACGAGGGGCCGTTGAATATTGCGAATGAAACTTGTTACGGAGACGAAAAAATAAGAGGAACCGCGACACGATCTCGCGTGTCAAGCAGCTTGGGACCAGTACTCGGATGGGTGACCGCTCGTATTCGAATATCTACAAGTGAAATTGTCCTAGTTCCGGACAAGGTACACTCGGTCTTCCAATATCGTAGTCGGGTGAACAACCCCATTTTTTTGCTGTGGTCTTGAACCTTGCATCGTTGGAGGGCAACGAAATTTTGCCGAGTCTTTTATATTTTTGTCCTTTTTTTTAAGTATGTTTCGTGCAGGTTTATATTCTTGATCTCTAAATAAGCGACTCGAGACCTTAGGCCACAGTAACGGGTATAAAATCATGTGCGAATTTAACAATTTTTTTTCGTATTAAAAAGTGATTCACTCGTAAAATTAAATACACATCTATTTAGTACACTCAGAAAAAAGATTTATTATGTTTCAATAAATTGGCACATTAGAACATAATTTCTTAGAAATTAATAAACGTTTACTCGTATGGAGACAATTTTGATGTGATTGTAACCACAGAATTTATTCGGCGTCACTAAATATGTTTCTTTACGTGCCGATTTTTCACATCAATTAAAAGCCATATTTAAAATAGAAAATTTGAATAAATATTTCCTCAAATCAAACAAATACTACTTTCCAATCACGAAAACCTCTTATTTCGTGACTATGATACTAATGCGCGCATGCGCACTTTGCCCTTCAACGCGACGGGCCCGACAGCAGGCCGCTCGTCAGATGTAGCTCACGCATACGCTTACCATGTAGCTTCTTCCTATGCCAATGATTTTGGCACAAGTGTCAGTGTTGCGTTTCGGAAGTGAGAAACTCGACAGTGAGGAATGATTTGAGTGTAAGTAAGAATATTAAGTGAGAAAAAAACGATCAAGTGAAAAAATAATGACGGACGAAATGACACAATTCCTCGAAGAAAACCAGCTGGGGGATTATGAAGAATCCTATTAGATGTTAAGAAAAACTCTATTTGTCGGACATAAAAGACCTGTTTCTTCTAACTTATATATCGTATTAGATGTTAAGAAAAATTCTTAGTAAATCTTAAACATAAAGTTAAATAAAAAATGTTCTTAGCTGTTAATACAATCGTAGTAGGCCGACATACGAATAAGAAAACTTATTCGCCGGGAGACAAAATTCTTTGTCCTTAATAAATCTTTTTTCTGAGTGTATGAATATCGAGCTGTTAGAATTTTTTTTCCGATTTACAAAATGGCCGACTGCTAATATTTTCTTTTATCTTTTTTTAGGCACTCCGCGGCGTGACATTTAGCATCCACAATTTTTTGCCTAGAACAAAAAAGAAAAATTCTCGTCAATCTACATTAGAATACCTAGAGAAGTACGTACGGAATTTGAAAAATATTGTCTTATTCAAAAGTTGTAGGTATTTGAACTGAAGAAATGAATTTTCAGTGAAAAATTTCGTTATAACTGCTCGTGAACTGCTCATAAAATGAATAGTTTTCGATTAATCGGAAATTCGGTACGTACTTCTCTGCGAAATGCAATTAGGAACGTAACTTTTAAATTTGAAGTGAATCGAGCGAAAATTGTTGAAGTTATTTGTCACGCCAATTGGAAAAAGTCTGTTTCGAAAAGTTTCGAGTAGTCGGCCATTTTGTACATCGAAAAAAAAAATACAAATTTTCTAACAGCTTGATATTCATACTGAATAGATGTGTGATTAATTTTATGAGCGAATCACTTTTTCATACGAAACAAAAATTGTTAAATTCGCACATGATTTTATACCCGTTACTGTGGCCTAACGCCTTAACGGAGACTTTGTCCTTGGAGTGCCATATTTCAGGTGTTTACATTTTATTTTTTTTAAAGGAAACGAGTAAAGCTTTTTGAGTGCGGTTTTTTTCTTGCTTTTATTCATGATATACAGAACGTTAAAAAAATTTTTTTTTTTTTAAAAAAACCAAAATGGCGGCCGTTGCAGCTCCGCGAAAACAGGTCCTCAAATCGCGGGAGGTAAACGGCTGGCATTACTGCCCCCTTTTTGTTGATGTGAAACACAAATTCAAAGCATATTATCAATCTGTGACCCTTTGGTCATGGAATGACGGATGGGTTTTTCGTTTAGTACAAATTTCGGAAAATGGCGGCAATTAAAAAAAAAATCGAATTTTCGCGTTTTTTTTTTCGCATAAAAAGATAAATAATAAATGCAAAAATGTATCTATCGAAAAAACGATCCGTCATTCCGTGAAGACATATTTTCTGAGTATGCTCTCGAAATTTCAGCTCGATATGTTAATTACAGCGGTCAGGAGAATGTCAGCCATTTTTAAAAACGTGTTTTCGAGAAAAAACGCGTTTAAAGTTTTGTAATGTGTTTACACAAATGTGTTTATAATTACCGCTAATCGGCAATGCCTGGTCCATAGAGGCATCCCTCCTTTTCTTCTAGCTGCCCATGTTGAGCTCAAATTGATTTTTTGAAAATTTCAAGGACAAAGTCTCCCTTAATACACTAATAATATCCCTCTCAAAGTTAATAACATTGAGTATCAGTGGTATTGAAGTTTGCATCGTTGTACCGCAACGAAAATATATTTCCTTTTTATTGCCGATTTTTTTTTCAGTGCTTTTAGACTACACATATTACCGAAGCTTTTTCAAGGACACTCATTAAAAGTCTATAAGCAAAAGCTACAAAAAGATTTTCGATGATCATAAAAAAATAAAGAAATTAAGAAAATCAAGATGAATTTTCGTTGCATTCCAACGATGCAAGCTTCAGCATCGTTGAGTATCAATTATTCAAATACTCGTTTGAAGGTCCAACGAATATTACGCAACAAAGTGCTATCGATTCTGAACAAATCGATACTCGAAATGTATCGATACAGTAGTTATAAAAATTTCGCTCAATTATAATTGAATTTTTTTTTTGACCAAGAGGTAAAGCGTTTTCTCCCGGGAGGTGACAAAAAAGGCAAGAAATACGTGGCTCAGTCACGAGTAGTTCGATCCAGGGGGAAGAATTCGCCACGGGTACGTCCTCGAAGTCTCGCGGATCTTGCGACGTTGCAACAAGCGCGGAACGTACCTCGAACACGTCAGGCCGAAGAGAAAAACAAACGATCGTTCGTTTCATTCTTTAAAAAGCGTCAAGCCGAGGCAGCGATTTATTTGTCGGAGGGAGCGTCGTAACGACCGCGAGGCCGGTAGGCGAAACACAAAGGCGCACAAACGAGCAGTAAAGTCACTCGCCGAAATGATTTATCGTTATGAGAATCAGCCTCGCAATGGGACTTTTTAAAATTCTTTTTCGCTCTTCTCTCTATTTCTCGTTTTTTGTTTGCCTTGTACGCCGCTGGCGTTGTCGATTCCATATGCGCTTGAACATTGCATGTATAGATTATTTTTAAACAATATTTATTGTTATTATCATAAATGATTTGTTGGACCCCAAACTGGTTTTACTTTTAATAATTAAGATTACTATATTATTTTTATTATGAGTATTCCCTGGGTTCCACCGTATAACCTTGCGGATTTTCACACGATGTTGAAGTTTGCATCGTTGGAATGCAGACGTTCATTTTTTTTCTATTGCTCAAATTTTTTGGCAATTTACGTCACGAAAATCGGCGAAATGGTTTTTCTTATTCTCATTAGAGATCAACGACCTTAACCCTTTGAAGCATAGTGACATACTGGTGTGTCACCTACTTCCACTCTGTTTTTCTTGAATAAACAAATTTTTGTTTAAATGTATGTTTAGGACGTTACGAGATCAATTGTTACTACAATATCACTATTAAGGGCTTATGTTGCACTTAGTGGATGTTGATCATAACTACAGTACAAAAAACACGTTTTTTAGACAATAAATGTAATTGTGCCTAATCTGGCAGGTAAACCATACACAAAAAATGAATTCAGAGACGTTTTTTGGGTCGATGGTTACGAATTCGAGCGCAAAGTCCAGAAATTCAAAATGGCGAATCCAATATGGCGGACCAAAACCGGAGATTTTACTGGAATTACTGAAACATCGGAGTTGCTCAATATGTTGATTCTGTTATACTGAATTTCTAATAGAATTACGCTTTTAGCATTACCCGGAGCTAACGGCGAGGACTTTTGCTTTTTTATTTTAATTGGAACTGCCATTTTTATTGTTCAATTTTGAACTGAGATTCGAATTCAACGACTCAAAAAACCCCCGCATATGGTGTTTCATGTTCATCAAGCTACTTTGAGCATTTTGTTCCGTCATATTGGATCCGCCATCTTGAGTTTCCAAATTTTGAGTGCAGATTTGTAATCAGCGACCCCGAAAACCCCCGAGTACCAACTGCTGCTTTCATCAAATAATATTTGCATTTGTGTTCCACCATATTGGATCCGCCATCTTGAATTTTCAAGTTTTGAGTGCAGATTTGTAATCAGCGACCCCGAAAACCCCCGAGTACGAACTTTCACTTTCATCAAACGATTTTTGCATTTATGGTCCGCCATATTGGATCCGCCATCTTGAGTTTCCAAATTTTGAGTGCAGATTTGTAATCAGCGACTCCGAAAACCCCCGAGTACCAACTTTTGCTTTCATCAAACGATTTTTACATTTATGGTCCGCCATATTGGATCCGCCATCTTGAATTTCCAATGCTTGAGTGCAGATTTGTAATCAGCGACCCCGAAAACCCCCGAGTACCAACTTTTGCTTTCATCAAACGATTTTTGCATTTATTGTCCGCCATATTGGATCCGCCATCTTGAATTTCCAAATTGTGAGTGCAGATTTGTAATCAGCGATCCCGAAAATCCCCGAGTACCAACTTTTGCTTTCATCAAACAATTTTTACATTTGTGGTCCACCATATTGGATCCACCATATTGGATCCGCCATCTTGAATCTTCAAGTTTTGAGTGCAGATTTGTAATCAGCGACCCCGAAAACCCCCGAGTACCAACTTTCGCTTTCATCAAACGATCTTTGAATTTATGGTCCGCCATATTGGATCCGCCATCTTGAATTTTCAAGTTTTGAGTGCAGATTTGTAATCAGCGACCCCGAAAAGCCCCGAGTACAAAGTTTTGAGCTGATTGCACGTAAGGAAAAATGTATGCTTCAAAGGGTTAAGGTAATCCTATCACTTCACACTAGTCATACCACTGATCATACTTGAGACATGTACAATTTATACTTTTAACATATGCAAAAAAATAATTTGTAGTAACTAAAGTTTTCCATGTGTAAACTGTATAACGAATGTTCACATGTAATTGGAAAAATGAAAAAATAGTTATTCCAACGATTTGCGCAGTATTTCTAGGTTTCATATTTGGCAACATTGGTTCTATCTCCGTCTCTTTTTACTCAACCAAGCGAGTATAACCTCCATGCTTCTCAACGTCGACCTGTCAAAACAATGTCAGGTGCGGGAAATATAAAGCATTGTATTCGGGCCACGACTGATAAAAAGCGTGGAAAATTCGTGTCGGCGAAATATGTCGGTTAAAAATGAAATATGTGTAGAAATTCTAATGAGTGAGATGAGGTTAGGACTACAGTCAGCTGTTGCCTTGCTGTCACGTCTCTTTATCGTAGCAAGTGGTAATAAATCCAATACCGGAAGTTCAAATTAAACTTGATATTACATAAAAAATAAGGTGAATAAGCGTAATTTTTTCTGAGAACATTGGATTGCTACAAGTGTTAAGTACGTAAATCTGATTATTTTTGAGAATCTGACGGATTCCCTCTATTATGGACACTTTTTTAGCGACCGGAAATTGGGTTTTTGTATGTCGTCTCGGAATTCCATCACAAAAATACGCAATGTTAATATTTTTTTCTCTGTAATTAGGTCGATAACCGACCCTGAAATTTTGCGGAGACGATTATTAATATATTTAGTGAAGCTCGAAAAAAAATTATGAATATACTATGGATTGAAGCCTGGATCCATGAATTACCTTAACGGGTTAAATAAATGATTGATTACAATAAAAATGAAGAAATGAAAAGAATAAAAAAGAACTTTCGTTATATTCCAACGTTGCAAACTCCCTGTCACTCCCTAGCCATCCTTCGCTAATCTAACCTAACTTCCGTTGCGTCCACAGCCGCCTTAAGGGGTATGCCTAGTTGTAAAAGTCGAAAAATCACTTCTTCCAAAACCCATATATTTTGACAGTGTTTCATGTTATAAATGTTCCCTGAAAATTTCAACGTGGTTGGATCAAAATTTACAGATTTATAGGCTATGATGTTGACGCCCGGCGGACCGCTCGGAGCGTCGTTCGAAACTTTAAACGCTTTATTCTCGCAAGTGCGTTTTCAAAGTCGGCGAGCAGAATATCTCAAAAACCACAGCGTCGATTTTTCTGAAATTTTTAGGACTCTTCCAGATGTCAAAATATAATATTTTATCGAAAGTTTTTTTTTTCCGATGCATACTTTCGATTTGATTAACGAAAAATGCCCACTTTCGCAAAAATCAAGACTCTGAACGCGCGCAATACTTTTTAAATTCGATGTTTCGGAAATTCCTTCGATTGATCATAGAATAAACTGATATACTAACGAAATATGTATGATTTCTTTTATATTAGATAACCTGATTCAGAACCAGTGATGGGCATAACTAAATTACATTGTATTTTGATTATTAATCTGGTTACAAAGTGATTCAACTACACAGTAATATCATTGAATTGCATTTCATTACATCGCAATTAAGGAGTGTTCTCACTGTAGACGCTAAAGAAGGCCATTTTCATGATTTTTTTTTTTTGATAGCTCTATATTATAGATATTGATATAAAAGTTGTCACACGTAATACACTTTCGAAATACATTAAAAAAAAATTTATGTATTTATGTAACGCAAGCAAACTTTAAACACGTTTTTCGACGGTTGATAAAATGTTGATAAAATCTTCAAAACTACTGAACTGATCCTTATGAAATTTTAACCACATATTCTTTACAACTATAACTTAACACATATGAAGGATTTTTAAAATTTTAACATTTACTATTTTTTGCCCAAAACGGTGAAAAAAACATTTTTTTTTGTTTTTTCCGAAAAATGTCCGCCATTTTACTTTTACATATATCAAAAATCGTATGATATTTCACCAAGAGCGCAGACCTACAATTTTTTTAGGACATTTTTTAACTACCATTTTCGTCTATAAATAGTGACTCAAATAAATTAAAAAAAGGTAAAAATGTATTTCGAAAGTGTATTTATTAAGTGTAACAACTTATATATCATTATCTATAATATAAACCTATCAAAAAAATGCACGAAAATAGCCTTTTTTAGCGCCTAAAGTGAGAAGGTCCATTAAATATTTTTACACACAAAAATTATAGTGTTCCTCATATGAAACTATTTCAAATACTTAATTTTCGTAAAAAAAATGTCACGATTTTACTATTAAAAATCCCAAAAATAAGCTTCGACTGTTACAACCAGGCATAACCCGTTAAACCACACTATAACCCATTTGCCGAAGGCACGGGAAAACTCCTGAAAACCCGTACCGGTATAGACGGCCCCATATTCTTCCGATTTTCTAATGCACTGAATAGGGTATTTCACTCTATGTAAGAAATATACTAATGATGTATAAATAAGATAGTTTTCGCAACAAGCAATAGAATAATGTTGGTTTTAATTTATAAAAACACAATATAAGTTTTATAATTAAAAAAAAAAATACTTTTTCTATCTGTTCAACGAACATGCGCAACGGTAGCCGCCATAATGGATTCCGACGTGACGTCATTGACATAGTAAACAAAGAAAGCGGTAGACGTATTACTCTCTAACCTGTGAAAGAAAGAAAGCTTCAACTATATATTCTCGTTTGTCATAGTGTCAAATGTTCAAATAGTTATCTTCAAAAAAGAACGAATGAGTTTTTTTCGGACTATGACTTTGGACCTCTTCTCACAAGTTTTAACCAAGTCTTCCTCATACTTGTATCAATTGGCATTTCACTCCACAATTTTCCCGGTTTTTTTACACTAGTATTCTTACATTTGGGAACATCACAACAATGATAGGGATTGTAACTCGCTTTTAATAAATAAAAAAATGTACGTATTCACAATTGGCGCAGCGTCGATGTTTACTATGCAAGTGACGTCACGAACCGAAGCAGATGTAAAATTTCAGATGTAAAATTTAAGGGGTAGGGCCACGGTAGAATTTTCAAAAAATCGATTTTTTTCTCTAAAACGGTGCCTTATCATCATAAGAATGAGTTACTGTTCGATTTATAGAAAGACATTTTTTTTCACCGACTTTGAGCGTTTAACGTAAGCCCACCTCTGGCCCGGCCATAGAGTACCTAAAACTTTAAACGCGTTTTTCTCGAAACAGCTTTTTTCCAATTGGCGTGACAAATAACTTCACCAATTTTCACTCGATTTACTTCAAATTTAAGAGTTATGTTCCTAATTGCATTTCGCAGAGAACAGAGTTGGGCGTAATTCTATTTATAAATACGAATACGAGTTTATTCGCATCGTGATTTTCATGTGAATATAAATACAAATTTATTCATACTTCACTTATTTGTATTCACATGCATCCATACAAATACAATCCATTCACAAATATGCCGAAACAAATGAATTCACAGAAAAAATTGTGAATGTTCACGAAAAATGTGAATATTTACAAAAAATCCTGTGAATTAAACAAAATTCACATCAAAATCTGTAAATGCAAACGTATTCACAAAGAATTGTAAATAAAAAAAAAATCACAAAATAAGTTGTGAATATTTTTCGTATTTAAGACAAAGTAAAATCAAATTCACAATTATTAGATTGAAATTTACACCAAAAGTGAGTTCTTACGTACTTTGAGAGAAAACATTGTGTTGAGTTCAACATTGTGTTGAGTTCAACACAATTTTTCTTCTCAAAATACGTAAGAACTCACTTGTGGTGTTAATTTTATTATAATTGTCGTGAATACGATTTTAATTTTCTTCAACTTGAGGAAATTCACAACTCATTTTGTGAATTTTTTCATATTCACAATGTAATATTTGAAACTAACAACGTTTTTTTCAAAAATTTCTTTACCTCGACGTAATGTTTTCTCTCAAAATACATAAGAACTCACTTTTAGTGTAAATTTTAATCTAATCATTGTGATTTTTTTTGTATTTGCAATTTCTGTGAATACATTTGCATTCACATATTTTGATGTGATTTTTTTTCAATTCACAGGATTTTTTGTAAATATTCACATTTTTTGTGAATATTCACAATTTTTTTCTGTGAATTTATTTGTATGCTCAGAATATTTGTGAATACTGTCTTTGTATGCATGCATGTGAATACAAATAAGTGAAGTATGAATAAATTTGTATTTATATTCACATGAAAATCACGATGTGAATAAATTCGTATTCGTATTTATAAATAGAATTACGCCCAACTCTGGCAGAGAAGTACGTACTTTTCATTTTTGAAGAAAGTGGAAGGAGTGATTTTGAGCAGTTTTACACGAAATTTTTCACTGAAAATTCATTCAAATGCCTACAACTCAATTCAAATACAACTTTTGAATAAAACAATATTTTTTTAAAATTCCATACGTACTTCTCCAGGTATTCTAATGTAGATTGACGAGAATTTTTGTGTTTTGTTCTAGGTAAAAAATTGTGGATGCTCAATGTCACGCCGCGGGGCGCCTAAAAAAAAGATAAAAGAAAATATTACTAGTCGGGCATTTCGTACATCGAAAAAAAAAATTCTAACAGCTTGATATTCATACTAAATAGATGTGTAATTAATTGGATGAGTGAATCACTTTTTCATACGAAAAAAAAATTGTTAAATTCGCACATGATTTATGGCACTTATCGATTTCGTAAAATAGAATTAAAAATTCTAGTAGTTTATTACCACCAGAGGATCAAATTGAGACCCCTTTCAAAAAAAAGCGGTCACAGCTCCGAGTACCGGCCATGCACAAGGCTGCTTAACTCGAAGTACCGACGGAGCCGACCGCCCATCCACCAGCGTCGGTTGATAACGATATCATTGACATTATTAACCATATATATATATATATATATATATATATATATATATATATATATATATATATATATATATATATATATATATATATGTATATGTAGTGCTGAGGGCACGAGGGCACAGGGAAACTGTGAAAAACCTGTGCCGATACGAGGCGACAATATTTTCACCGAGTTGTCAGCTGCGTTGAGGGAACTCGGTACAATTGACGTCCCACTCAGTAGTGGGCGCGCGAGTCACGGCTGAGCGGTCACCCATCCGAGTATCGCACCACGCCCCTTGACACGGGAGATCGCCGAAGTGGCTAAGATGATATTAGTAACATTATTGAAACAATGCTATAAAGTAAAAAAAAAAATATCTGGACAATGTTTTTTTTACTGTTGCGATGATGAACTTTGGAAATTGATGTTGTTCGTCCTGGTAGATTTTTTGGAACTATGTAAGCAGTTCTATTTGCAATAAACAATGTTACTTTATTGTTAATATCGTTGAAGTCACTCAATTTTTGCTGTTTTGATTTCATTCGCTTTGATTCTTGCTCTTTCGACCGATTATTTTTATATTTTCAAGCCAACATCGATTCTAAAAATATATCGATCTATATCGAAATATATTACAATATTAGAATAATATTTTAATATATTTCGATATATTAAAATATATAGAAATATATTAAAATATATTTCGATATATTAGAATATATAGAAATATATCAAAATATAAATATATTAAAATATTCTAATATATATCGATGTATATCGAAATATTTTAATATTCTTAATATTAAAATATTAATTTTAATTCATACTCTTTCGACCAATTATTTTTACATTTTCAAGCCAACATCGATTGCAAAAGTATATTTCGATTCTAAAAATATATCGATACTCTTAGAATCTAGTTATTTCGGCCGAATATTTTTAGGACTCCGAACGAGTTTTTTCTTCATTTTTCAAACCCTCCGCGACGAGGCTCGAGTCTCGTGCGCTAAAAAGTTCTTTCGAGATTTTTTTTGTTTCCTCGCGAGATCGCGTGAACGCGAAACATCGTTGAGGCGCAATGTCTCGAATTTTTACTTTCTCCGAATGGGCGACGTTATGAAGAGAAAAAAAAAATATAAAAATAAAAGGCCACAGATCGACAACGTTCGGGTGAAAAGAATTTTAAATAAGAGATCAATTCCAACGAGCTCATGATTCGTGAAAATGGTCGTTCGGATCGACTCAACTTACCAGCTGCCTTCTTGGCCGCGTACAGATTTGCCTCTTCCTGGGCTTTACCTATGTTTTTCTTGTAACGTATCCTCTTGTTGCCGAACCAATTGGATACCTGGATTTCGTTGCGGACGAGAAATTTTACGATGAAAATATTGCCTCGCAATTGGCAATTGGGAGGGATGAGTATCTTTGAGAAAAGTATTACCTGGCTGACCGTGATGCCGCACTTTCGCGCGAGTTCTTCCTTTGCCTCTTCACTGGGATAAGGATTACTTAGGTGTGAGTAAAAGTACTCGTTCAGTATCTCCGAGGCCTGCTTGCTGAAGTTCCGCCGCTTGCGCCTGCGCATGATGAGAAACGAAGGGATCGGAGATAAGAATCATAGAAATCAGATAAGATTCAAAGGAATCGAAGATTAGAACTTCAAGAACAGTAAGAATCAAAGGAATCGGTGATAAGAACCAAAGAGATCAGATAAGAATCAAAGTGATCGAACTTGAGATTTAAAAAACAGTAAGAATTGAAAGAATCGGCGATAAGAATAACAGAAATCAAATAGCAGAATTAAGAAATCAGATATAAAAATCAGATATGTGAATGAGGACATCAGACGGAAGAAACAAAGAAATCAAGCGACGATTAAAAATATCTGAAAAGATTCAAAAAGAATCGAAGATAAGCATAAAAACACTAGGATCCGAAGGAATCGGGGATGAGAATCATAAAAATCAGATAAGATTCAAAGGAATCGAAGATTAGAACTTCAAGAACAGTAAGAATCAAAGGAATCGGTGATAAGATCCAAAGAGATCGGATAAGAATCAAAGTGGTCGAATTTGAGATTAAAAAAACAGTAAGAATTGATAGAATCGGCGATAAGAATAACAGAAATCAGATAAGAATCAAAGTAATCGAAGTTAAGATAAAAAAAAGCAGTAAGAATTGAAAGAATCGACGATAAGAATAACAGAAATCAAATAGCAGAGTCAAGAAATCAGATATGAAAATTAATCAAATCAGATAAGAATCAAAGGGATCAAATACAATAAACAAGGAAGTAAAAAAACAAGCATCAAAGAAATTAATGATGAAAAATTTTCCACCATATAAAAGAACTCAAAGATGAGCATCAACGAAATCGACGATCAAAGTCAAAGGCACCATCGATAAGAATGTAAGGAATCAAAAATGAGCATTCACGAAATCGGAATATTCAAAGAAAAGGATCAAATAAATCCAAGATAAAATTTAAAGTAATCAGCGATAAGAATAAAAGAAAATAGAACTAAGGGTCAATCAAATCAAAGATAAAAATCAAAGGAATCAGAGAGAAAATCAAGAAACCAAAGATAATAATCTAGGAAATCAAAGATTAGGACCACAAGAATCGTTGATAAGAATCAAAGCAACGAAAATCAGAATCAAAGACACCAATCAAAGAAATCAAAGACACGAATCAGAGAGATCTAGTACATTGATCAATGAAATCACAAACATCATTCAACCACATAAAATCAACAAAGGTACAACTTTCGACTTCGATTTAAACAAATACTAAGAAAAATAATTCACGAAACTGCCGGATTTTCTGATTGATTTCTTTTCGCATACCTCGCATCAAGGAATCGACTTCTGAGGATCATGACAGCCTCGCAGGTCGACTGTTTCAGCTGCATCTGGATGCTGGAGAACTTTTTGTGGATTATCTGTACCATCCTCTCGATTTCCTTGGGCGTGATGGGCCTCGTGCGACTCTGTTCCCTCAGAAGGTTCATCACGTGGGTCGTGAACTCGTTACAGGCCTGAATCAAACGACAGACCGGAATAATGACCACGAAATGAACATTTGCAGAATCTCCGTCGTCTCGGCGGGTCTCGGAGAAGCCTTGACGAATTCTCGTCCATCATTCCATCCCCGACTGAATTTCATTTTCAATAATCAATTCTACCACATCATCAACATCGTAAAAAAATATTATCCACGTATCCATACTATTAAAAATCTTTCAGAATCGATGCTACCTCGGCCCAGACATTTATTTTTACATTTCCAAGCGGGGTTTAATTTTCAATCAGTCTGTCCGAACGCGGAACAATTTTCAAGAGCTCCACCGTGTAACGGCGGATCCCGGAGAAGCCTCCGCCGGAATCAGCTCGCGCGGAACATCAGCACCAAAGAACGAATCGCGCCTGGCCACTGGGATGCAACCCCGGGGGTGATACCTTGTGGAATTCGGAAGCGACGGGACCGACAGAAACGAGGACAACGCGACGGGAGTCGGGGGAGGGGGTTGAAAGTAGATTTAGCGAAAAGCCAGAATTCAAACCGATCACGGGAAAATTGGGAAACGGAAACGTCGAGGCGAAAAAGGGTGCAAGAAGAGAATGAAATGTGTGTACGTGTGCGGAAAAGCGAGAAAGCCAAAAAAAACAGAAAGAAAAAGCGCGACCAAGAGAAAGAGAGCTAGGGGAGAAGAGAGAGGGAGAGAGGGAGAGAGAGAGAGGGAGAGAGAGAGAGAGAGAGAGAGAGAGAGAGAGAGAGAGAGAGAGAGAGAGAGAGAGAGAGAGAGAGAAGGAAAATACGAGCCCGTTTTCCCAGTTGCTTCGTCCCGATATCAGTATTCGGGACATGAGGCCAGCTTCCCTAGAAAGGCAGAAGAGAGACAAAGAGAGAGACAAGAGAGAGAGAGAGAGAGAGAGAGAGAGAGAGAGAGAGAGAGAGAGAGAGAGAGAATGACAGAGAACGTGATAGGTGGGAAGAGGCATTCGCTTTTCCTAAGGGAAGACGAGGAGAGCGCGAGAAAAGCATATAGCAACGAGACGATACTGTCTGGATGGCCAAGGAGTGAAGTAACGCGGGGGATGCTTTGCAATTTCGGAATGGATTCCGTTCTGCCAGCACCCCTCATACATTCATGCATGTATACATTCACGCATACACACACACACACACACACACACACACACACACACACACACACACACACACACACACACACACACACACACACCACACACACACACACACACACACACACACCACACACACACACACACACACACACACACACACACACACACACACACACACACACACACACACACACACACACACACACACACACCACACACACACACACACACACACACACACACACACACACACACACACACACACACACACACACACACACACACACACACACACACACACACACACACACACACACACACACACCACACACACACACACACACACACCACACACACACACACACACACACACACACACACACACACACACACACACACACACACACACACACACACACACACACACACACACACACACACACCACACACACACACACACACACACACACACACACACACACACACACACACACACACACACACACACCCACACACACACACACACACACACCACACACACACACACACACACACACACACACACACACACACACACACACACACACACACACACACACACACACACACACACACACACACACACACACACACACACCACACACACCACACACACACACACACACACACACACACACACACACACACACACACACACACACACACACACACACACACACACACACACACACACACACACACACACACACACACACACACACACACACACACACACACACACACACACACACACACACACACACACACACACACACACACACACACACACACCACACACACACACACACACACACACACACACACACACCCACACACACACACACACACACACACACACACACACACACACACACACACACACACACACACACACACACACACACACACACACACACACACACACACACACACACACACACACACACACACACACACACACACACACACACACACACACACACACACACACACACACACACACACACACGTATACAGGGTGTCGTGTTATGAATGGATAATCCTGCAACTGTCGATAGGTCAGATAATGGCCTACTATATGCTGGAATTTCAGTTTAGTAAAAGTCCCACGGTTTTCAGGCTTTTGGGCTTTA